>JACCIC010000014.1:2412500-2500000 GCA_018907035.1 Sycobia sp. Sy_11
TATAGTGTATTTTATATAAACATACGAACTGAGTCACTAGATGGGATATTTCTGCCTTAATTCCTTAATATATCTATATATATATATATATATATATATATATATATATATATATATATATATGTATGTATGTATATCCCAAATACAGGGAGTTTAAAAATAAAATAATTTAAATATCCCATATATGCGTTAGGCATTATTGTTATTGGCACCGTTAGAAAATTTTATTCCAAGATTAAGGACAAAATTTGAATATGATAAGAAAGGAAGGAATAGTACATATCTTACCGGGTGGGAAAAGGTTTTATTTATGAAACGAGAGGTTTACGGCCCGAGGCGAAGCTGGATTGTGACCAGGTTCGTAAAGAAGCCTTTGCGTGCTAGGGAAGAACTGCATTTTTCCTCACGAGAACCGAAATCAAGTGTCGAAGGTGCGATTTGTAGGTTTGAATGAGGAAAACTTATAAAGCTTTATAGTATGCGATAAAAACAATTTGGCACTGATGCTTTTTATGTTTATATATCACCAACGCACAGTACCGTTTTGAGAGGAGCAATAGATTTATCGCATATATTATGTTTGTCAGTCGAGTTATCGATAAGTTATATATTCTAAATCAACGCATATAGTAAAAACAAATAGTCGAACGATGAAGATATTCGAATCGTTCATAAACTAAGGATTTCCAACAATGTATTTTATAGGATCAGAATTTATACGTGTTAAATGGTTATAAAATTAGTGTAAGGAAAATCTATCTGAAAATCTATTACTAATCGGATAACATATAATTCCGGCGTGTTCAAAACGTTAGCTTCAAATAGCTATGGGAAGGGGACGGGGATATGTTTAACGTGTACCGTAACAAAGTAGCGATCAACCGTTCCGGAGAAAGATCTTCTTTCCGGCTTTCACTGATAAAAAATGAGAATAGAAGCGCCGCACGTGTTACGAAAAGAATGCGAACGAGAATCCACAGTGTAATGTGAGTATAAGAAAATCAGCTTGTTAAAGGCTATCGAGTTTTGAAGACATGGCACTGGTGCGTTTCACTTCTCGTAGACAAATTGGGCGAAAGTATTATTTGATTGAAATAAAGCCCCGGCGGTTTAACTTTCCCTCCGCTTCCCGTTAGCACGTCACCAATTAATGGTCGCGAGCTTGGATGGAAATATGCGAAATAAAGTATAGTTACATGTCGGTAGGTTTGACTTTGGTAATCCATTTTCAAGATCGTTCTCGTGTAAAAAAAAATTAATTTCCCCAAAGCAAATCAAATCTTGGTCGGTGCGGACGGGTAGTTTTATTTTATTCTTAGAAGTAGCTCATTCCCTCGACTATAAATTTTTTATATATATATATGATCATGCTGTAAATAGATTTTCTAATAATAACCTTTATGGATGTTGATACGTAAAAGATAATAATTTCGCGGCGTTCCGTCATTTTTCGGTCATTTGAATTATCTCCAGACACGGGGCTTTATACCCATTGTGGAATTACAACGGGACTTTTTGGCTCGATCGACACTTCGTCGGGCTCTGAATTATTCACATATCGACACCTGCCCTATGTATGAACTGCAGGCTCCAGCAGTCTCGTTCGATTCCGTAGTTTTTCGTCAATCGACGGAGTAAATGAAACCGTTGTCTAAACGTAATTTACTCAGTCGCAATAGGAGCAACGGACAGTCGTCCTCCTATATATACTTTCGAGAGAGCACTTCTAGTTCTCTACCTTTTATTATCATTTTAAAAACTGATTATGGTTAATCTTAAAGGCTGTTTCTTCATTTCTCTAACCGGCTACATAAGATTAAGTTTTAGTGTAGCAGATACTAAATTCGTCATCTTTTTATTCTATTTACAAAATTTTATTTACGTAAAAGAGTATTCAGTCTATTTTTTTCCAGATCTATTGAAATTATTATTGTATTTTTTCATTTTAAAATCAGATACTTTAAATTTTCTAATTGCAAGTGATTCGGAGATGGAATCGGCATAATAATAATATCTAAAAAAGTCTCTCTCTCTCTCTCTCTCTCTCTCTCTCTCTCATTTTTAAGTGTTAAACTACGAAATTCTTCTTCGAAGGGCCTATAGACCTGTTAATTGCTGAAGTTGTTTTATACAATTATTAAACTATAAAAGTTGAACCTATGCAATAAAGTCGCTTTAATAAGTCCAGTTTTGGACTGTGTTAAATTTGACATTATTGTAGAAGGAAGGGAAACTTTGTCTACTATATAAAAGAATAATTATTTATAGATATTATAAATACACTTTAAATTTTATGTCGGGCGAGAAAGTAGACTCATAAATAAAGTTCATAAAATTTAACTCACTAACATATATAAATTTATATAATAATAATAATAATAATAATCATCATAATAATAATAATAATAAGAATAATAATAATAATAACAACAACAACATAATATTCCATTATGATTGTATGTGTTCATTTGTACATATTTTGTCTACACAATGAATCGAACATTTTTATACATTGATAACTGCAGATTCTGGAATATATTCAACCATGCCAAGAAATTTGTATATATGGTTTGTTTCTGAAGAGATGGAGAGGGAGCGAGAGACAAAAGAAACAGTAGGCGACGAATCCCGCTTATTTTCGCGAGTAATTACCGTAAGTTAAGATCTCGCGGTCGTAAAAAATTTACATTTAACTTCCACCGGGGAGCGCCGCGCAGTAGTAAATCAGCGTTTTAATGTCTTCCTGTCAATTCGCATCAAAGCCGAATGAGAAATAAAAAAAAAAAAAACAGAAAGAAGAAAAAAGAAAAAAAGAAAAGAAAAATAGACAGGCGGGCGGAATAGGAGGCGGGGGGGGGGGAGAACGCTCTCTCGCGAGCTCGGTCGGCGCTCGCCGAGAAAAAAACAGGCAATGATATGAAGAGAGAAAGAGAACGAAAACTAATTTGGGCGACGGGCGCTATGGGATCGTTATATGGCGTTGATTCGACTGGCCGGGCGCTCGAGTATAATGTGAAGGAAACGCAGCTGCTTTCCGCGCGTATGTATACGTGTGAGCGATGTGTGTATGTGTGTGTGGGGGTGTCGGGGTGCGACAAGAACACGAACGATTAAAAAACGATTCTAATAACTATGCGGTATTTAGCGGCGTTAAAAGTTTCGGAACGATGTCAATGTTAGCACAGAAATTCTACGTCTACATTTACGAACAGTTGTATATATATATATATATATATATATATATATATATATATATATGCTGATATAAATATTCAGATTTTTTTGCGACTTGCGCATAATAATTTGCCGCATGAATATTTAAAGGTGCATGTATATATATGAGAAGAAATATCGGCTGCCCCACTGCATCGCTTTGCTTTTATGAGTGTTTCGCTAATTTTATCGATCATTGTCGTGTAGTGCTAAATTCTATATGTGTGTATGATGTGAATGAGCAATCTAATTTTAAGTTAAACGTATAATTTCAATTATAATTTGTATCTTGTAATGCTGCCTTTTGATTCAGGCATTATAACAGATTATTTCTCAATTCTAAATTTTATTGAATTGAACCAATTTACGTAATGCTTATATTATATATGAAAAGTAATTAATTATCGTACACAATCATTTATTGTTGTATTATTTATTCAATTCGAGTAAGAGTAGAAATCAATAAAATTTATATTATGATATTTTGAAACTGAATATATATATATATATATATATATATATATATATATATATTTCATGCAGAGTACATTACTAGTAATTTTTAATTTATGTTTATATAGATATGGTTCTTCCCTGGTTTTTCCCACCTTCTCAGCATTACATATTATTACCCATTCGCGTTGAAAAATGCGATCTATACGAATGGTAAACCGACGAAATTCCACGGTGATTATCGCGCATTAATTAAAAAGGCAAAAAAAAAATTTCCAAGAAGGACAAAACGTTATTAATGCGCGCTCCATTAGATTCACATATACAAAAAAAAATTAAAGAAATCCTCTATAAAACACTGACGGATTACGTAAGAACTCAATTTACGTTTCGATAATTTAGTGAGAAAGTCGCTCATACCACACACACATACAGAGAAAGACAGAGCGAGAGAGAGAGAGACATATAAATATATTCCGGCGCGCCGAGAAAACTATCAATTTCTGTAAATTATTCCTATATAGGTATGATACAGTGTGATATGTGTGTGTGTGTGTGTGTGTGTGTGTGTGTGTGTGTGCGCGCGCGTGTGTGTGTGCGCGCGTGTGTGTATATCTATGCATTCGCTTCACACCGACACGGGTTTTCCGGAAAACACATACACACACACACACACACACACACACACACATATATATATATATATATATATATATATATATATATTATTTACATAAACCGCGTCTATACATGGCGAATATTTTGCGGTAAATAATACACTGTACGGTTATTTCGGGCATTTCGACCGAAGTCCTAATGGAATTGCAGATAACACACACACATAAGCACAAAATTAAATATTATATTTCATGTAATATTCTATAAGATTTTTGCCTTTTTGGACCTCGGGTAAAAGTAGCGGTGGTAATTGAAAATTTTACGTTTTCTTCGGGAATAATAATAATAATAATAATAATAATAATAATAATTGTGGGGCCTTGAGTTCAGCTACCACACGCGCCCCCGGGGTTGCGGATAGGGGAACGACCGCTTGCGGTCAGTCACGAAATAAGCACTCCTAGGGGTGACGAATAAGTGGCCGTGGACAAGAACTTCGAGCGAAAATAGTGTTATTCGCTCGTATATACACCCACTCATCATTCGCACACCTACATGTCTGCAAGACTGCCGTGCTCGGACTGGAGAGTATATCGGGAACTCTATAAACGGGCATTTCCCATGAATCGTGGAGATGGAGACCCTATAAACGGGTAACTTCCAGGCGGGTTATGAATGAATGAGAGGAATGAAAATAATAATAATAATAATAATAATAATTTATAGGAATACTTGTATTTTACGTAATCGCATGTCCTCGTGTGCAGATAATTTGTAAAAAATGCAAGATAAATAATTTCCGAAAATAGCTGATGGAATTTAAAGTTATTTTTAGATTCAATTCCGGTTGTTTTCTTTTGAAACTTTCCAATAATTGTAAATATTCGTATATGTAAATTGATACATCTAATTTGTTAATTTGCTAATTTCTTAATTTTATAATATTTTGATATATATATATATATATATATATATATATATATATATATATATATAGATCAAAACTAAAATTTTAACCACAGTCTAAAATAAAAATAAAATCTTAGCAAAAAATTTATGAATTAATCCATGAAAATTATACACCGTTTAACGATATGTATTGTATACGTTTAATCCAAGAAATATTTTATTTGATATGAATTGGATTTATTACAACCACTAAAATAATTATTTAAGCTCGAAAAATCATACCGACACTTAATAGTAATTCTGTGTCCGATTTAAAAGTAAGACAAGTAATACTCAAGATATTCACGAAGCAGAATTCCAGCACAAATTTTAATGGATAAACAATCGCAACTCAAAATATAAGTTTGAATCTTTTTCGTTAAAAATTGGAGTTGGCATTGTATTATTTTAGCAATTGAATTAGATTATATTACGTATGGTGGACCTCTCGGTTTATTTACTTCTATTCAGATAAATATTTATTCGAATCTACTTATTCTTCTATCATAGTAAATTTTTGCCAAATATTGTTCAAATGCGCGTGTCTGTGTATATATTAAAGTGCATTCAAATATTTCAGAGCCACAATTTTCGAGGTTCAGATTCCACTTATTCAATTTTAGGAAAAAGATTTTTTAAATAATTTTTAAAGAATTCGTTTTTTTCTGAATTTCGGAGAACTGTAAATTGATTGTCGTGCTGAATCTCATTTTCGAGGACATCGGGTCGCAAAAAAATTTCGAGATAGGGCCCATTTTTGTCCAAAATCCGAACCCGGCACCTTCGAAAAATCGATTCAGCGCCTCCAATAACATAATGTAAAACCAAGTTATCGAGAACTATATATATATATATATATATATATATATATATATATATATATATCGAAAATTATCTATATCTTATATGATTAATTAAAAAAGAAAGAAAGAAAGAAAAAAGAAAGACGACAACAAAAAACAGAACAAAAAGCGAAAAACGACACGGACGCCTCGATCTTGAACTTACCGGAGAGGTGAGCGTAGAGGTGGCTCGGCGCCGCGTAATGCGACATCATCTCGTCCTCGTAGATCGGCTGGTGATAGTAGCAGCCGCTGCTCATCGGCCGGGGCGGCCGGAAGTAGATCTCCTCGACGGAGGCCGGGGCGTCGTAGCCGGGCTCCCGGATCGCCGGCGCGTACCTGCGCGCAATCGAGGATGGAATTTACGTTGATTTATGCGAGGAGAATTCAAAGCTATATCTATATATATATTTATGCGTACGTATTTAGCGGAGTTTCTAGAGCGAGCTTCAATTTACGAAGACTGAATAAAAAAAAAGCGAGATATTTACAACAGTGTTTGATATGTATACTATAGATAGAAATAGATAGTACATTGTACTTTAAGTTTTGTTTCTTAATTAGCAGCGAATTATACATGTGTAGGTATATACTACTTTATGTTTTTATTATTGTCCTGTATCTTAAGTTGCCTTTGATTTTTTTTTTGCCATTCAAGCTTCGAATAGTAATATACAAATACATCTTCCCAAAAAAAGGAGCGAACATTTTTTTTTTAACTTTCTATTTTTACATGATATCTTGCAATGAAAAATGTATGCATACCTAGCAGTTTTTTTTTCTTTTTTTTTTAATTTGTGTATTTTTTTTCTTTAGTCAGTTTTTCGTGCATTATATGTAAAAATAAAAGTCGCGCTTATAAATCTATGTAACGCGAGCAAGGTTATAAAATAGATTTAGAAAGTCTTCTCAGATAAGGTGTCATCTGGGCAAATGTGCAATTTTCCAAAAATTTGATTTTTATTTACTTTTACTTTAATTTTTTTTTTCAGAACGTGCCATGTCGAACAAATGGATGAGTTCCGCGAACGTAAAAAATTGATGGATGGGAATTTTCGGAGTGGCTTGTTATGCGCCTGATATAAAAATAACCTAACAAGCGCGCTTTTTCTCGAAACGACATATTCGACCATTCGTTCACAATGTAATTACGGCGTGCTCGAACTGTCGATCGTTTTATTTAGATTTCTATTCGAAACCCAAAAAAAGAGCAATTTTCATCAACAAAACAAAAAAAAAAAAAACAAACAAACGAACGCGCTGTACAAAGAAACGCTATTATTTCATTAATCTCGCCGTGTATTGGATAATCAATCACGCCTATGTTTGATAAATTTGTTGTTTTTTGCTAGTTTTACCATAAAAAATATAATTGTCCTAACTTCTTTAGATGATTATTTAATTTCGACAACGTGAAAAAAATTGTTATAAGTAATCAAACCAAATATATATTGCGGTATTTTTATATTATAGTATTTATATACTATTCGCATATTTATCGATAAACTATATTTATATACTATAAATCTAATAAGTTATACGCGTTAATTTTCAATGCAAAAAATGGAATTATGTAGCCGTCGGGAAGCGCGCTAATTCTCGCTGGATGCCTCGACGTACAGACTCGCGACCGGTCTGTATAACGGTTTTATTTCGATTAACGAATGGGCAACGCCCACGGAACTCCGACGACGTTGATCGAAGTCGTGACTCGGTCTTTGGGGAGGAAGTTTCGATAATCGATCGAATAAGCCATGTGAAAAATCAATTTTCGCACGATTACTTGAGACCTCGATGTACTAAACGAAAACAGTATTGAAAAATTCGTCGTGTTTTCCAAGAGCTAGGGAAGAGAGAGAAAGAGAGCGTCACGACTGACAGAAAAGCTACTGTATGCAATACTTATTATTGTACAATTTAGAGTAAAACGTGATAAATTCGTAATAATTTTTCTCGCGCTTATCAATTCGTTCCTTTATTCCTGGAAAACATAAGTACAATCACTTATAGAAAATATAGCGTCGAATAATCTGTAACTTTGCCACTTCCCCACTGATTATTTTATTAGACAGTTAACGGTTGTAATAAAAAGAAATCAGTATAACGATGCAATTAATCGTTCCAGTATCATTGTATATAAATCGCAATCGAGCGATCGAATCTAAACATCGTATTTATAAGCGTACACATGTATAAAAAGAAAGTTATAATCACACTTAATGCTTAACAAATAGGTATGCAGTAAATCTGATTTCTATATGACAAGTAAAAATTGCACAAATATATGGACATATAGAAAACTCCCGATGAATTTTCATTTTAGGATCCGAGAATAATATAGTGGTATAATATATATCTATAATAATTGTCAAGAATATTATATATATAATAATAATTATAATAATAACAATAATCATAATAATGTATGTATATATACATAATGATATAATTCACGGTTCAAACGTATACCTGTATATACTTTCCGATATCGATTTCTCCGGGAGCGGCGTCGTTTCGGCCGAGCGAAATAGAAATTTTGATTTGAAAGCGCGCGCGAGGCACCGCACGGACAGTATAATAATATGATGTGCGCAAGGAGAAAATGTGCATGTGAAATTGCTAGTGTTATATGCATATATATATATATATATATATATATATATATATATATATATATATCCAATGCAATAAAAATTAATTTGTAGCCCGGAGATGGTTGGAAAAGAAACTTCGTACGAGCATGTGATCCTATTTCAGACTATTCCTACGACGATAAGTCGAACTGCAATCGTTATATTATAAAATTTCACACACACACGCGCGCGCGCGCGCGCGCATTCGCGTGCTATATTTTTCACTAATCCCTCAATTTGAGATAATGTTGTTTGTTTTCCGTGAAAAATTGATATTCAGTCTATAGAGCAATAAATTGCCGATCGTTTTTCGTCGATTTTTTCGACTATTTTATTATCTTTTCGCAATATATATATATATATATATATATATATATATATATATATATATATATATTCACTGTAAGACTCAATTAAGAATCTATAAAGTTCTTTACAAATCCGGGGTACGGGAGCGTTGCAATGTTACCGTTCGGTGATTTCAGCCGAAAAAATAATGCCCTCCAGCGAATTTACGACACTCCTCTATGTAAGTTTTATCTTCGAACGGAGTTTCTATATATATATATATATATAAATATATAAAGAAATCCTGAATTATCTTACGCATTTGGTCTTATTCTATCTTATTCTTGGGTATCTGTATGTTATATGTGTATATACTTTTATATTATCTTCTTATACGGTCAAATTGGCTATATATTACCTTCATTCTGTATTATTAACAAATATATAATAATATAGTTTCTTTATGGATATATATATATATATATATATATATATATATATATATATAGTCCGGTTACTTGACCGATCTCGGTATTAAAAATGAACGCATGAATCGCCGGTGAAGAAAAGCTCCCAATTATTTCGCCACCTAAGCCTAAAATATGCATACACGTACACACACACATTTATGCTTGTCGCGCGCGTTCAACGCTCTGGCGGGCGCTATATATATATATATATATATATATATATATATATATATATATATACCGCGGCATGTATTAAAGATTTGGAAAGCGCGCGGGAAAAAACAATATCGCTTCCCCCGCGCCCCCAGCCGATCCCTCCGCGCTTAAGTATAGATATTCGTGGCGCGTAACGTTAAAAGCAACCATTAAACGGCGCAAACGAAATCGCCGCCCATCGCAGTTGCGCGGTCGGGCTTTTTGCGTGAAACGATTTTTTTTTGCTCCTACCCTTGCTCACTTTTCCAACGACGATCGATTTTTCCACGTATATATATATATATATATATATATATATATATATATACTGGGTGGACGAGCACTTTCCATACGAAGGCGCCTACAGGCTTCGCTTCACCGACGCCGACGAGCGATATAATAATACACGGTTCTAAGTATATAAATATATATATATATATATATATATATATATATATATATATATATATAATATGTTATAGACTACACCATCCGACTATATAATGAACGATGAGCGCGCTAGCGCTTTTGTGTACTTTGGTGTGGAATTAAAAACCGCAGGTTTCACTCGGAATTACGCATATTTCTTTCGCCCATGCAAGACTGTAGAATAATTGTTACTAGAGAGCTGCGTGCGCATGTGTGTGCGCGTATCTGTATGGCGTCGTTTATTCATAATATACCGATCGACAGTTGGGAATATATATATATATATAGAGTTCGTCAAAAGTGATTGTCGCGTACAGGCCGAGCGAAAATTTTTAATCGCTTATGATAAATTTATCATAATGTATGTATATATATATATATATATATATATATATATATATATATATATATATAATAATTATCAAAGCGAACGACGCGCGGCTGCGCTAATTAAATGAGCCATATAATGATTGCGGGAGTGCGCATTGGTCGATAACGTTATGCGGTTCAACGTGTGTACAGATATTTATATTACGTCACTTTTTAATACCGCCACAGTATTTATAGTTTTTACTGCGTGTCGTGAAAATTCTATGGTTATGCCTTTACAATCAAAAAAAAAATAACAATATACACTTATATGTATAATTAATTAATTAATTTGTTTATAATATATATTCGTGTGTATTATATTACCTCTCACGTAATTACACTCAATTACAACTTGATACAGAGCACGCAGCATTGCATTTCGAATATATATATATATATATATATATATATATATATATATATATATATACACTTCCTTAAATTCACATACTCATTTATATAGAATCTCCGCTGTTCATTTATATCCATAGGAACGGAAAGCGCTTTAATTGTGTTCGATAGCATCACATCTACGCGACCCTCAATTCTATTTTATCGTGCAGTTTCTTTATATCTATATTCTACATTTTGCCGTCAAGTTGCGAACAAGTGATTCGTCAAAATTTTTTTAAAAATGTCCATGTATTGTTTTGGCTACACTATTCGCGAAATTCTCGAAACGTTCACTTTTTTCACACCGACCGACGACGAGTGGTCTTTAAAGCTTTGCAACATCCAATAGATATAGAATGACATGGGCAGGTCATAGATTAACTAAAATTTTCAATAATTTAACGCCCGCGCGTACATTATATATTATTTAAAACGTGTATTGTACATTTTGCCATTTCGGCAAGAAAAAAAGTTCTTCGACGGGCCATTGATTAAATTTCAATTTTAACTACCGCCTTTCGCATGAATATTACGAGACTTTTGTAACCGCATGATATAGATACGTATATTTGTGTGTGTGTGTGTGTGTGTGTGTGTGTGTGTGTGTGTGTGTGTGTGTGTGTGTGTGTGTGTGTGTGTGTGTGTGTGTGTGTGTGTGTGTGTGTGTGTGTGTGTGTGTGTGTGTGTGTGTGTGTGTGTGTGTGTGTGTGTGTGTGTGTGTGTGAGTGTGTGTTTGTGTGTGTACATACACGAATGCAAGAAACTCCCGACAACGAGTATACGCTTCGCTTCGTGCTCCACCGTGCTCGGCTTATTCTACTTGAAAATTTTAAGTATTTCTATATGTGCAAAGTGTATAACGCATCAAATGTACAGCCGAGACGATGGATGGAAATAGCTCAAATATATTAATTTTTTATGTATAATAAAGAGACGCTATAAGTATATCAACAAAAAAAATTCATTCTTTTACATAAATCTGTGCTCAAGCTTTGTAACTCCTCACGAGTAATACGTGATTCTTTCCTAAAAGTTCACAAAGACTGATATATGTATCCAAGCATTTATATATATATATATATATATATATATATATATATATATATATATATATATAAACATTGAACCTCGTAGAGGAGCGGACCATCCATCCTGCAAATGGCCATCGTTAGTCACTCCACCGTGCTGGAGTCGCGCGGCACACGTACAGCGCGTTCCTTTTCCTTTTCACCTGCGGCTCCTACTTTTTCGTATATATATATAAAGTATTTAGAAGCTGTACTACAGTCCGAACTTCTACTCACCGTAAAATCTGGGTATTTATGGTTCATTGTTTTTTCCTCCCGAGCCGTACGCGAATATTATAATTAGAATATATATATATATATATATATATATATATATATATATATATATATATATATCATGCGCCCGAATCTCGTTAGCTATGTGAGCTTTCTACACAAAAGTATGCTATATATATATATATATATATATATATATATATATATATATGCAAGTGAACGAGAAAACGCGAGGTTTCCAAGTGAAATTTAATACGGAATTAAATTGCATATGCGAGTACCAAAGTATAACCAGAAGTACCTAAATCGTAAAAGTTTTTCAATTATAGTCCAGGTTTATGTTACGGCAGTGAATAGTCAATGATCGGACGAATGCGCGCCTTTGAAAGTATAAATAAATGTGATTTACTTGTGTTTAGATGCATATATATAGGAACATTAAACCGTATAGAATTGTATGTATATATATATATATATATATATATATATATATATATATATATATATATATATATATGAAACTTTTGCGTCAGTTTCTTATTCCTTAATAAATTATTCTCTGATATACTGTGTAGATAGAGAATGATTTTTGTTTTAAAATTTGTTAATCATGTAGACATATACGGATATTATTATACCAAGTGTTTGGAACTTTCTCGAACCCCCCTCCCCCCATTTTACCGACTACGCGAATCAGAAAGATTTAGTTTCTCGATTTGTATCTGTGTAGTTACATACATATACTGGATAGAATTAAAAATCGATAAAAAGTAATCTGCGTCGGATGATAAACGATAGTCCGTCCGCGCATTATTTTCGGAATGGCAAATTGAAAATTATCGAGCATTATGCTCGATAGAGCAATGCGCCTTTTCCGCATTTACAAAAAAAAAGCTGGAAGCAAATTGAATTGGCCGTGAGCTTGGTGGTATACGACCGAAAAAATGTTTTGCTCAAGATATATTATTTATTTATTTAAATTATGTATATATATACACACACACGCACACATATTCTAAAATATTGTTAATTATTTTTTTATCGAAGACTGGAAATGAAAAGTATCCAACATTCGGTTTCTTTACTTCAGAAGAAAACAAGCGTCGGGTACACGTGTCATACATACATACATACATCTATACGTACATATACACCTACAGACATACATATATGTAATAGAACGATTCGTTTGTTTGTCATTATAAGTGAATATTTGACAAATATAGCTATATATTCTCTACAATACGGAGAAGAGGATCCCGATCCGCTGGCTCGTTGAGGGAATTCTGAACGCGGGGAGTTTTGAGAAAAAATTCAGCGGGCCAGGCGTCGAAACCGGTTGTAATTAATTGGGCTTAGAACGCATCCGCATAATCGCCTTTATCCCGACCGCCCGCGCACGGAATTGGTCAATCTCTACATAATATTCGTGCACCAGAATCACAATACAGCGAAACGAAATGAATATTTCGTGACAACGCCCCGGCGAATGTATAATGGCCCATGTGGCTGAGTTAAATGAATATTCGATTTTGTCCGCGATTACGCGTGAATGAATAAACAAAATAATAAATTATCCGCGCGACATATACTTGGTAATGAATATTTATAGAGAATTTGATCGAATTGGATGCGGAGACTCGATTACGCGACGATTATGGGACATTTACCTGGTCTGCGAAATCCCACGACCCATGGGAGGGATCTTTTTGTTGAATACATGATTCAATGTTAGACCGAGTTCTGAAATATGCTATTATTACAACAAAAAAAAAAGTAACTAAATAAGTGAAGATCAATAAATTGCTCAAGTTCCGTACACGATCATACGGCGCTCATCCCTGCGCCCTCAATTTCATTCGCAATCCCACCGCGTCGCGCACAATATCGTATAATAATAATAATAATAATAATACGCGCGTGTACCGACCAGTAATCCGACTCGTCGGGCGAGTGCCGGGACGTCGAGAGCCGGCTCGAGTAGCCGCCACCGGCGCCGCCGCCGCCGCCGCCGCTCGCCTGGTAAACCGGCTGGGGCGCCATCACCGCGGCGATGCTGTGCCTGCGCAGATACGCGTAGTTCTCCAGGTCCCAGGGGATCGACGTAGTTGCGGCTGCCGCTGCCGCCGCTGCTGCTGCCGCCGGACGAGTCGACCGAGTCCCAGTAGATCGAGGACGAGGCCGACGCGCGGTGACGGCGGGCCGGCATCCTGGAGCGCATTCTTGATATATATGTGTGTGTGTGCGCGCTCGTGTGTGTGTGTGTGTTTATGTCTGTATATAGATTGCGCTTTTCTTCCTAGATAGCTCTATATATGCCTCGGCTCTATATATAGAATATCTGCGAAACATTGAGAAAGAAATTATTATTAATTGTATTTGTATGACTGACCATCGTCGGTATTAGGACGAATGGAAGTTTATATATCTATATATATATATTTGCTTTATTATGAAATTTTATGCTTTATATATATATATATATATATATATATATATATATATATATATATATATATGTACGCACGCGGTTGAGGGATGTCGAAATTTTACGATGGTTCTAATATAGAAGCGCTCTTCATCTTAAGCGTTCTCTCTCCCTCTCTTTTCATCAATTAATCGCCGCACTGTTTCGTAACCACTTTTGAACAATAATTTGGTTATAAGTTTCGCAATAAACTTGCGAGGAAGAGAGAGAAAGAGAGAGAGAGAGAGAGAGAGAGAGACGCATCATTTGTGTAATATGCAGAGAATAGTAATAGCGACTTCTTGGAAAATCATCGATATTTAAAGGACCAGTAATCTCGCTGCATGTGCGTAATTCGAATGGATATTCAAAATTCCATATATATATATATATATATATATATATATATATATATATATATATGCATGTATGATGAAATGCTTGTATAAATATATGAAAGTTGGCTGAATCTCTACTTCGTTTGAAAATTATAATTATACACGATTGTAATTTAGTGCGGGCGCAAAATAAACTTGGGTAAATATACAAATCTGTATATATATATATATATATATATATATATATATATATATATATATGCGCAAATAAATACTGTTTTGCGTAAATTACAGTTGTAATCCTTGCATTGCCCAATTATTAATGGAGTAATATTTATAGTAGAAACCCAAAAATAAAAAGTGTGAAAAGTATGCTCGTTATGTAATTACGCAATATATATAGTACATCGATATTTGAGCAATAAATATCTCGACCCTTTGTTGTTCTTATTACACTGCGCTAAATAATAAGAGGGTTTGTAGAGAAAAAATTCGTTCTACGTTACTTTAAATGCGCCATTATAAGTTTACACCTAAAATCTGCGCTATTTATGAGGACTTCCGTTATGAAATCATCAGTCTTGTAAATTATAAAGCCGTTATAAAACCATTAGAGGGTTATCGCAACAAAGTTAATCGTCGCGAAACAAGTACGTCTGATTAAAGTTCGATAAACGGCCCAGCTATATAATGTATGTCATAATTAAAAAATTATTATGGGAGCTCGGCGCTTTGGCGCGATGTTGGCGCGCATAACAGTCGACCCGCGCAAACGAGACTCACAGTTTCGTATAATTGCCGGCTGTACTGTTGTAATTTTATGCAAATGATCAACGTCGCTCGATATCGTGCGAATCAGTTTAAAATTACGGAAACGGGCCAGATGCGAGCAGTCTTATTTCGGGGATCGAAATATAGAAATCACACGAGGATTTAATGGTGCTTTGAAACGTGCCGCGACCGAGATTCAAAGGAGAGAGTGAAAAAATTCAAATTCCAAATTCTTTTCGTCCCAAAGTTTCTCATATCTATCGACGAACTCGGCAGGCGGCTCTCGTGCAAATTCCATTGAACTTTTCCACGTGAATATATTTGCAAGTTTGTTTTTTTTTTTTTCATCCTTTTACTTTTAATTTTGCACGTTCGAAAGTAATGGCTCCTCGACCGACGGATGAATATCGTTATGGTCGACGTATAATTTACGGTAACTTTAGGAAATAGAAGATAATGTTCGAATGAGAAATTTCATCGAATTATTGACGGACCGTTTTTAAGTTTTTAGAGAATTTTAATTCAACAGCGGCTCCTACGAAATGCTATGACATTTAATTTCAATTTTCGACGTGATTCAAAAAAAAAAAAAAAAAAAAATGTTACGAATTTGTACATAGTGGATGAATACTCAAGAAATATATACATATGCATATTAGATTTTCATTGGCGCGCTGGCTATATTTTTTGGGATAACGGGGGGTAAAAACCGAACTAAAAATGGAAGGAGGGAAAACAAGCGTCATGGTCGTCCTATGAACATGTCTTGCATTTATGGTGTAATCTACTGTATATAACGAGCACATGATTCACAGAATGACGACGCCGTGTTTTTTGTTTTTTTTTTTTTGTCATGTCTTATATATCTTCGACAGTTTTTACATCGTTTCTCCAAAACTATAGGATTCGGTCGATTTTCACGGGAGCTCTTATACTTAATCTTTCGTGAATTAAAAATCATGTATAAACAAAAAAATTATCTTTTTTTTAATAAAAGTCATTGCGACGATGACGCGTCCTTAAATGCGAGGCTTGTATCAAAATTCCCACGGCAGTGTAATAATAAATGTTTTTATAGGCTAGAATTTTAAAATCCACGTTGTTATATGAACAAATCCAGAAAAGCGCAAACCTTCAGATACAGTATGGAGAGATTGATTTTGTTTTTCTTCGTAATTTTTGTTTTGTAAATTACTGGCTGTAGCTTTAGATAATGAGAAAAAGAGTATGTAGTCTCTGAATTTTTTAACCAGCTTACGTTCGTCTTTGGGAAATTTGGTGTTCCCGTTGGATCAATACGAATTAGCGGTAGAAATATTTATTCGCAAAATAATTAAAAATCACCTTAAGGAGTAACAATCTATGAGTCATATTGTTCAAATTGAGAATTATATTCGACGTAAGCTAGATTATCCTTTATAATTTAATAAGAAGAAATCTTTTTCTGAATATATATTTGTTTTTTTTACGATAGCTTTAATCCAGCTTGTTACGAAATTTTGCTGAAAAATGTCACGGTAATCTTCAAGTACATTTCTATCATAATTTAAACGTGTCAAGGAAAAACTTGATTATGTCAATACGGACGATTCCCATAAACGACTTAATTTGCCTCGTTTTCGAATGCACGGCGGAACATTTAAAAATTCAATGGAGAACTTTCGGGAATGATAAAAAGTAACTCTGGAAAAGTGAAAATTTCGTTAGACGCGAAACTTATTTGACATATTTTCAAAACTATTGTAATTTTTCTCATTATTTTGCGAAAATGCAGCCCCTTGCAATTTCTTCAATGTACATCCACTTTCACGTTAGACACAATATTTGATACTTCTTCGTTCAATTTTAAGGAACTGTAAAATAGCGGGAAAAGTTTGGTTTTTTGTTTTTTAAACCTCTTAAAGCGTCTTCTATACTTTTTATTTGGTCTCAGCGAAAACGAAAGTTTGCGTTTTAAATCGGCGCAAAATCGATGTAATAAAAAAAAAATAAGTTCCATCCAGCAGTTTCCTGTCCTCGTTCATACCTAAACGAATCGAGCTTGTTTCCTAAAGTATATCATTGAACGAGCGAATATTGGGCCTTTGAAAATTCACACTCTCACAATCTTGGCACCGTGGCTGATTTTCCATTTACGAATGGGAGGGCGAGCCCTCGGCCCGTCTGCGACCGGAGCATAATCGCGTGCGCACAGATCCGCAGGATCTACAAGAACAGCTGGGATTTTCGCCGGTCTCTCGTGCAGGTTTGCGTCGATCAAATGTAGACCGACGTTTGGAATTAAATCGACAACGCGAGACGAATAAAGAGAAACCAGAAAACTACATATACAACGACCCTTCTGTAAGCTGAGCGACACAATGCAATAAATATCACAATAAAGCAAATAAATAAAAGGTAAAATGAGAAATAAAAAAAGCACCTGCGCGACGGGCGTCCTCACCTTTGAAAACACGCTCCGCTATATATGTATATAAACAATCACACCCGTATCTATATATCTATGTACATAAATACTTATAATACCAACTCGCTTTCGTTCGCGCGTTGCTTTTACCGATCTTTCCCTGAGTGCCGCCCGGCGTCAGCGACGAAATAACAGCCCGATCGGCGTTCGCTGTCGCATGTTCAAAATACAAAAAAGAAAAAATAGTAGAACCGAGATGCGAAGAATAAAGAAAAACAGTTAAACAAGCGCGCACCACACTGATATACACCGGTGTATATATATATATATATATATATATATATATATATATATATTTATGTATACTACGTATAACGTGCGCTCGCGGAGACGCGCGTATCGCGAATGCGGCTCGGGCGTCCGCGCACCTGCCGGCAAAGCCCCGTCGTCGGCGCGGCTCGCGCGGCGTATACACGAAGACGGGGACTACGTCCTCCCCCCCCCCTCCACTTATACGGACCGACATAGAGCCACTGCCTTTCCCTCTCGATTCTGTACACTCTGTCTCTGTCCCTTTCTCGTATATACTCTCCAGCGTCGGGACCGCGTCATATATATATATATATATATATATATATATATATATATATATATATATATATTCATGCGTTCTGTTGTTGCAGCTATATGCATCACCGGCAAAAGAGAGCCGCGACTTGATGCAGTTTCTTTCGAATGGCCTTTTCTCTCTCTTTCACGCTCTATGTTACATACGTGTATATGGATATTATATATATATATATATATATATATATATATATATATATATATATATATATATATATATGGGACCGAAATTGCGCCCTCCGCAAAAGGAGAAAGCAGTGCGATGATATGTCGCGGCAGGTCCTTCTCCGTTTATTATCCCGATATTACATAAAATTGAATTAAAGAAGCTTCGATGTTGTAGCTCGGATCTACTAAAAAAGAAAGAAACAAACACGATTTTTTTTTCATCTTCATTGCGTATAAATGCACCGAGTGTCATACTTGAACGTGTTCTTTAAATCGACTAGATTAATAAATATTTTTACTAGTCTTACAGTCCTATCAAATAAAATAAATACACTGAGAAAAAAATATCTGTTATCAAGTAAATATTTTCTTGTTTTGTACCAAGTAAATTATTTTCTTAAATTGAGAAAGCGTCTTCTTAAATCAAGGAAGTATTTACTTAATGCAAGAAGAATTCACTTGAATCAAACCACGTACTCTTAAATCTAGTGAATATTTTCTTAATTTAAGAAAATGATTTACTTGGTACAAAACCAAATATTTACACGATATCGGAAAATATTTTTTTCAGTATATATATGTATATATATATATATATATATATATATATATATATATATATATAAATTATTATAATTATAATGAGTCAAACTGTTCCTGCGTATGATCACTCCCGTAGACGAATCTGAAATAAAAACCATTAGTTTAGCTGAAAGAAAAATTATAACTAGGAAAGAACGATCTGACTCTCCCACCCCCACACTAATTTATCTATACCAAATTTACTTTTACAGCTTCCATCTGGTTCAACGTTTCGAGCTCGCTCTTCGGCTCCTCCGCTGGGACTGAAGTCAAAGGAAATTATATCTTTCTAGTCGGATACGAATTTTATTTAACAGTTCGGAAAAATTTATTTTCCTCATTCTAACCTACAATTCGCACCTTCACCGCTTGATTCCGGTTGTCATGAGGAAATATATAGTTCTTACCTAGTACCTACTAGTACGAAAATACTTTTTTACGAACCTCGTTACAACCCTCGCCTTCGCCTCGGGCCGCAAACCTCTCGTTTCGTAAATGAAGCATTTCCGTACTCGGTAAAAAATGTACTATTATCCTACTTTAATTAAATCTTTTACCTGAACGACAGCCTATTATACATTCTTTCGACGATTTTCCAGCGGCTAAATTTATCGTTAAAATGACAGCGGCGTCTTGGATATTAGATATTAAACTAATAAATCAGCATTAATTTTACTGATAATATTGACGTACAAATGTTACTTGCGGGATAACGAAAATCCATACATAATTTGGTCCATATCCATACATAATCCATCCATAACATCTTTCGGTAAACCGATGTCGTTGAATAAAGAAGAAAGCACACGCGGTTAATTTCAGAAATAAATTATGGGATATGAATTGACAAATTTATTTTTTAAACAAATCAAGCATGTTTTTATTTATAACTTAACAACAAAATTTCATCTAAATATGCCTGGCCGAGTCATTAGCGAATCATTAATTTTGTTTAATCTTCAGCAGTATTAGCCAAAATTAGAATTCAATTTAGCTCGAAATTATTCCTGCCTTAAATAAGGGACGTTTCGTCCGAGTTGGCGCATCGTCTTCATGAATCAATAAATTTTATCTAAATTAATAATTATTTTATATGATAATTAATGAATAAGATTTTGCGACATCTCAAGATATGAAACAATATAGTAAAAAATAATTATACTTTCGGAGTGATGCATTTTAATTGGTGTAATTAAGAATGTCGATGTAATTTGTCTACCCAATGACGAGGTTGATGCACCAAGTCTGCCGAAACGTCTGCGCTTGCTTTATTGAACAATAATTTCAATACAATTTTTCTTTTCAACTGCCAATGCGGGTGATAAAAATAATAAATCCAAATTGTGTATATAGTAAAGATTTTGCATATCTAAACTCGACTATCGGGACTTGTATGCTAATAAATTTTTGTCGACATTAAAGTCGAAATGATTGAAGGCTGTAAAAGGTAGATATGTATAAATTTCTCTTCAAGCAATATATATATATATATATATATATATATATATATATATATATATATATACATAAAGTTATTTATTTATGTATTTTTTTTATTTACTTATAAACACGTTGTTTTAAAAATTTTATGTTTTATAAATTTGTGATTCTAATAACAACCCACAGTTTGAACAACGTTTCCGAAAGAATCGAATAGTTTTGTTGTGCGAACGAATTTAATCTTTGTTTTTATATTTGTAGAATTTTATAAAATTTCGTTTGGACAGTAGAAACATTAAACAAATTCGCATATATTTGTATGTATATGTATGTATATATATATATATATATATATATATATATATATATATATATATATATAATTCTTATCTTAAGATGTTTAATTTCTATATATATTAAGATGTCTTAATTATCCAAGACATATTCCTTTGATACTTATTTTTCAATGGAGCAGAGATAAGGTTTCGAAAGTTTGGACGATTTTCATGTTTATTATAGGAGAAATCTGCAATGAGCCATATATATGTATATATTTTTGTATCGAAAAATTCTGCCTGCATTGCTTTCGAGTAATATTAAAGATCATCAGCGTTACAAATAACACTACTCTAATACTCATGAAATTTCGACGTAATTTCTTGTCGATCGATACTTATTTACAATACATCAAAAGTACATTCAATTTATTTAAATTAATAAAGACAAATTACACGTCCCTTCATAATTATTCCTACGAATCAGAGGCGCCACAACACCGTCGTGTCTTATATTAATTATTTCATTTACTTTCTCCCGCTGATATTGCCGCGTACAGGCGTATACAGTTTTTATTCGGAGATCCTCTTTCTTTTTTTTTATTTCGTTTCGAAAAGCTGAAATTCGGATTACGCGCGGGAGAATGTAATGCGGGAATTCGCCTCGGCCATTATATGCGAGAAGGGAACTTTCATATATTATCGAGCTTGGGTGCATATATCATATATATATATATATATATATATATATATATATATGATGGTTACTTCAACTTATATAAGATTTTTTTCTCTCGATTTTCCTTAATCGCTTCGCGTATATATGTGTACTTATTGATTTACCGCCTCGAGCGCTCACCCGCGCAAATATATATATATATATATATATATATATATATATATATATATATATATATTATATATATCCACTGATACATTGTTATATAGATACATGTGTGTATGCGACGAGAAAGAAAAAAGTAGTTCTGCAGCGAGCCTTGGATATTTCAAACCTCTTCTCTTCGTCAGTAGATTTTTCCGTGTTGTAAAAATTTGTAAAATGTGCACCTCAGCAATTATTTGTCCAGTCCGGCGATTAAACAAAAAAAAAAAAAAAAAGCGGAAATTTATTTTTCTATAGTAATCAAATATATACGCACATATATAACAATAATAATATAGGCATGCTCCTGTATAACTTTTCTTTCACCAATCCCCATTGCACATGTACCAATTACATTATAGATCTGCAATGCTAAAAGTTTCACTTACCATAAAACTGGCCGCCGAGAATATAATTTCACAATAGATACACATATGCGATACATTGAATTATGTAAATATAATATGTTATTTAAACAAAAAAAAATGTAAAAAATGAAGCGCGTTATTTGACCGGCGCAATTAAAACGGTTTTTGCCCCGTCGATTTCTAATATTCTATGAAAATAAAAAGGATAAAAATAAGGAACGTGTAGGATTTAATAACAAGAAATCTCCATTCGATAAATCAGCTGGTTTTATTAATGAAATAACTCTTCCATTAACGAATACCACATCACTATATATATATATATATATATATATATATATATATATATATATATATATATATATACACATATATATGTATATTTATATATTGTTCGCTTAAATTTGCACGGCGCTGTACATTACGTGTCCATCTTACAATAATCCTTCTAATGTAACTAATGAAACAAACAAAAACAAAACAAAAATGATTTTTTTTTTTAACATGTAGTGAAAAAAGGGACTCTTGTAATATAGCGAAGAAAAATTCTAAACGATCGTCGAACACATCATCGGACATCCACGCAACTCAACGTAATACGCATCAAAGCATTCCCGGCGCCGCTAGCATATATAGTCATAGATAATATGCGTGAATTAATTCATGTACATTTTGAAATCGAGCTCGATCTTCTTCGCGCGTCGCAAAACTCATATTACACACACACACGCACGCACACACAAAATTAACCCATGTTTCTAAAATGTCAGTCGTATGTAATTGCTCGTGTCCTATACAGCCGCACTATTACATATACACTGATTCATAATGCAATCGTCAAACATAATTGAAGATGCAGCAACGTCTACGCAAAGATAAATAATACCCTCTAATGTATCTCAGTTGACAAACGCTGCGTGGAAAGGGAAAAATGAGAGAGAGAGAGAGAGAGAGAGAGAGAGGAGAGAGAAAAGGTGGGTGCCCGCTCGCAGTACGGTATAGAACTTATGCATCAGGAAGGTCGCAGCGGGTATTACGGAAGAGCGCGTGGGTGGTGCGCTATTATAACACGCCGAGTTATAAAGGTCGCGGTCTTAAGTGTGTGTGTGCGTGTGTGCGCGCGCGCGTGTGCGTGTGTGTGTGTGTGTGTGTGTGTGTGACAGAGAGAAATTTACCGCGATCTCGGAAAAGGGCGAGCATCATTGATGTCCGATGATGTGCGCGCGCTCGTCTACAGCGGATGAGACACGAACGAAATTCTTTATTCCTCTATAATGTAATCGCAGAAAAGAATGTAATAATACTTCATCTATTTTTTCGTCATTATTTAAATATTCGTTAATATAGGCGAATGAGATGGGACGACCTCGCGGAACGAAAGAAAGAAATGAGATGCGCAAGGGTGACAATTGTTATTATGGATCATAGAGCATAAATGGAATGGAGGATGAACGAATAAATTACGATTTAATTTTTTTCTTTCTTTTCTTTTTTAATAATAATAATAATAATAATAATCATAATAATAATGTACAATGTGAAATGGAAATGTTTCAAGATTTTGGCAACTTTTTGCAAATCTGGAGGACGCACGTATACGTGAATTGTTTTGTCCAAATACTTTTTGCTTTGATCGAAGTTTAGGCATTTATTGTCGAATCTTCGAGAGAAAAAAGTAAGAGCAAAAAAGCTTTGACTTTCTGTAAACTATAGTGGTATAAAAAACAAAGAGATTTTAAAGGTTTTAGAAATTCGTTAATTGCGAGGAGTAAACGAAGTAAACTAACTTATTTGTCATTATTTCTTATTTTGCATATAATAATAAAGCTCCAGTAATAATAGCAATACCTTTGTTAATTGTAATTATTGACCTTTCTTTTTCAAGCCAAATATTAAGTTTTCTTATACAATTCCCAATTAAACATAGTAAGCAATTTATTTACTAGATTACTTATTTATTATTTAGTTATTCACAAAAGCGGCATTTTCTTGAATTCGAAAAGCTATATACTTGGCTGTTTAAAAGCAAAATTATATACTGAAGAATTCTATGAATCGTACTTAGTTAAATATATTAATATTTACATTTAATATTTACTAATCTCATATGTAAAGGAACATTTTGTACAAAAATTATAATTTGTATAGTTATATTTGCAAATGAACTAATAAAAATAATAAATTACTAACATGATATAAACATTAAACAAATACTATATAGAATCTTATCTAAATAATTTTAATTAGTATTTTGAAATATCGAGAAAGCTCTAATGGAAAAAATAGGATGGATTTTTCGTCTGTTCTTATGAGTATTTTGTTAGGTACATATTTTTTGTATAAATTATTTTAGCAATTAGTTAGAACACGAGCTAATCAATTTTCATAATTCGTAATAATTGTCAACGAATTAAAAAAGATTTTCAAAGCAAAAAATATACTGGCAAAAACAGTCAGGTATTTTTTTTTTATTTTCACTTTTTTTTAAAAGTAATATCTATTTTTGTTCATTAGGTATATATGCAATATTGTTACCTTAATTCGTTGCGTCATCGAATTTACAATACAATATAATTAAGAAATCAAGAAATTAATCACAAATTTCTTCATTTTTATAAACTATCAATTGACAGAGTAAAAATTTTGGAATAGAACATCACAAATACTATCAATCAAAGCTACGAGAAACGCTAGGTTTTTTTTCAATACATAGAGTTTTAACATCTACTCTATCGGGCCTCACTTACAATAGATTTTTCTTCATTCCTTTTAAGCAATTAACTTAAAAAAATATTTACAAATTCAAAATTAGTTGAATATAACTATAGATGTTACCAGAAGGAATCACTTATAGAGCCTTTAGTAGCGCATATCACAGTATCGTATTCCAAAGTGTTTCCTCAAACCTTTACACACGCTGAAAGCAAGCATTTATGAGCAATCTGAACATGTCGCATCGAAATTGCAACAGAGTTTAATAGTTAATAGTATAATCAATATATTGTTTGCACGATACTTGTTCATACATTAGTCACCGGATGAATTCTAAAGTATTCTTTACCTCTAAAAATATAGTATTAAGTACATAGAATAATAATCGCCTATTATTTTTAGAGTCCTTGCATCTAATTTTTCTTTTTAATTTAATTTCAATACTTCCTCTAATAAGAATTCGACCAGTTATATTTGTACATTTTGATCATGCTCAAATTTTATGCTTTTTGCGTTCAAAATTACATATAATCTATCGTTGATCCTTTGTTGCATGAATTATTTTTATAAAGCATCTCAACCAATTTTTTTTTGTTGCTTTGAATCCAATACGATGGATCAGTTTGCCAAACAAAAATAATTTTTATGCAAAAAATAAGTTATTTTATTCTTTAATCATATGGCAGTTTGTCTAAAAAGTGACTTACTTAAATTATTTTGATTGCAACAAAGGTAAGTTTTTACAATAACTTATAATAGTATCTTAGAGTCCATAATATATTTTGTAATTACAAAATTAGAAATATACTACTCCTGAGTTGAAAGAAAGTTGTTTATCAATTAAACAAAATATATATGTTATAGTATACACGTGGACCCTAAGCAAAAAAGACTATACTTTATTTACCGTAGGTCTACTATAACTTCTGTTAAGTTAACATTGAATCCGTGGAACATTAAGAAAAGTTGAAAATATATCAATTTTCATCACTTTCTCAGAAACTTTTGCGATAAAATCTTTCTTTTTTTTACATAATTTTAAAATCTTACAATACCTAGCTGAGGTGTATTTAAGACTGAACCTCGCGTTATTTGGTGAATTCTCACGTTGTGCAGGCTATTTTTTGTTTTTTACAATAGTAATTTGCTACAATTAAATCTTATCTGCATAAGCTTTAAGACGATGGGGTACTTCACCTAGTACGATCTAATAACAGGGAAGCCGCTAGATCTACGTCAAATTCAGTCTGCTTCAATGCGCTCTCACATTGTTGTCTATTGGCAAGTCCAAGCCTGAAAAATAAATATGCCACACACACATACATTATTATATCCAGGTGTGTATTTACGAATAAGATATAGACATAGCTGTACGTGTGCTTGTACGCGCGCGCTAAAACAACTTTGTGTGTATTATTTATCTTCGATAAAATTATTAGAATGAAAAATTTTAAAAAAGATGTTCAATCAATTTATCCACGTTCTTTCATAATGAAACAAGCATTCAAATAATTTTCGCGCGCTATTTTTATCAGTCTCAACCCTTAGAGAGCCGGCACTCGAAAATTTTTAAAAAAGATAGTTGTTTCAATGGATGAGTGATTTGAAGCGTATGATCCCAATCGATCCCGAACCCTGTTAACTTTGAAAAATAAATAAATCGCTGCATTTAACTCACCTAACTAGCGTCTCTACTTTAGCTAATCGATCCTTGGTGATCTGTTTGGCGGCCTGCGACGCGTCCCAGCCGGTGGCCTGCAGTGCAGCCAGCGCCTCCTGCTGCGACGCGTCCTGCGCCTCCTGCTGGACCTTCATCACCTTGCTCGCGCGAAACTCGTCGTTGAGCGACATGACGAGCTGCTGCGAGGCGCCGGTCAGAGGTGGGCTCGCCCCGCTCGGATAGGCCGATGCCCCGGGCGCCAGCCGCGCGCTGCCAGCCGTCTCGTTCAGCTGGGGCAGCAAACTTCGCGCGCTGTTCGGCTGCGGCTGATGCGGGCACGCCTGCGGCCTCGTCGGCGTGAACTGCATCAGGTTCGGGCTGCAGCTGTTGTTCACGTTAAGCTTGCCGTGCTGCTGCTGCGTTTGATTGTGCACGAAGCCGTTTTCGATCGGCTTGAGGGGCGAGAACGGAGGCGGTGGATTGTACAGGGGCGGCTGCTTGGGATTCGGGCTGAATTCACGAGGGAGAGTTTGGCGGCTATTGATTTTTTGGGATGGACTCGCCGGTACGTAGTTGTTCGCCTGTTGGAGAAAAATACGAATTGTTTTGCATTTTTAACTTTTTATCCTTACGATTAATTAATTTTACATAATTTCCTTATTGTAAATAAGAATAACTATAATGATCTTATGTTTTTTTTTTTTTTTTATGTAATTTAACGTCGCTTTATTTATGCTTCCAATTATCGGTGCTAATCAGCGACGGAGGTCTACGATGTGTTTGTAAACAAAGCACATATAAATAATTACAGCGGTGCCTGTATCAATCGGCCGAGACCGGGATTTGAACTCGGATCACCGAGTTACTAGTCCTTCGCTCTAGCGATCGAGCCATCGTAGGCCTCTTTATGCGATAACATATGATTTTATGTTATCGCTCTTGTATATAAATATTAACAATTTTAATAAATATTTCTATCGGTTTTACAAATTTGTTTTACAAAGAATTGCATTTAGATTTGAAATCTCAATAAAAAATCACAATAATAAAACTATTTCGACTTAATAATTCTACTCCCGTCGACTGATATAAATCGAACTGACATTTTTATCATTCGTAAAATCTTTTTAACAAACTAATATACTACCAAAAAATATGTATATTGTAAAATTATTAAAAAAAAAAGATGCATCTATTTACCGTGTGGCTTGCCGCGTTGGCCAGAGCATTGCTGTTTGCTTGATAACTCCTGAGTATATTCTGACGGACGGTTTTATTATACAACGTATTAAATTCATTCTGCGACAACTGTTCCAGATTTGGCACGGTCTGCTTGAGCTCGGCGTAGACCTGCTCCGACAACACCGTTCCCGCAATCGAGGTTGGCCTCTGCACCGTCGTCGGGGTCGTGGCGTTGTTCTGCGCCGGCGCGGCGACCTGCGGCGCATTCTGTAAATTCGACTGGCCCGGCGGGGGCAGACAGGGGAACTGCTGCTGATGGGGCGTGGTGACGTTCTGTCCAGCGCCCTCGGGATTATTGGCCGCGTGATTCGGCACGCACTGCAGCAGACTCGTCGAGCTACCGGCGTAGACGGCGTTCGGCTGGGGTTGCACCTGATTCTGATGCCACATCTGCTGGACGATGATGTCGGTGCTGGAACAGTCGACCGAAATCGTGTTGGGATAGCCGATCTGGCTTCGTGGCCGCTGGATGTTGACCGTCTTCGTGGGCTGCCACGAGTTGTTCTGCACCTTGCTCGGAAAATTGAAGTTGTTCGTCGTGGCCGCGCCACGCTGCTGATCGGAATTCGGTGACTTGGGCTTGCCGGACGGCGGTGGTGGCCGAAGCATCGGAATAACCGTATTGTTCGCGATGCCCGTGACCGTGGCTACGGGGATGTTAGACGGCGCCGCCGAGACCTGCGGTTGCACCGGCTGTACCGGTGGCTGAGAGGCCTGTTGCGAATTGGCATTCGTATTTTTCGTCGCTTCTTTTTCGCCTAAATGCTTCTCGAGCTCTGCAAGAAATGCCGGATCGAGCTTTTTCGGCGAGATTTGTATTTTTGTGTCGATGGATAAATCAGTCATACTTTGCGCTAGATCGACGTTGTTTTTTGATTTAGTAGGGCTTTCGTTGGGTCCGACGGTTGGAAGAGGGGGCGCAGCAACATTTGGCAGTCCGCGGCTCACAACGTTGGCATACGTTGTTTGTGTATCATTATTAGGCAGATCTTCCGGCCAGTTTTGATGACTGGCACTAGGACTTTCTGTTCTCGTTCGATCAACTTCACTATAATGATCACTTTCCGAATATCCGTTATTCTGAACGTCAACGTTCACATTTATATTTGTATTCTCACTGCGCAAGTCTTTGTTAAGATTCAGTGTATGCTGTAACGATGAAGTAGCATTGGTTTCTTCTTGCACGTTGCTATATTGCTGCTGAAATTGGAAAAAAAAATAATACGAATGATATTTCAATCAATTGATTTTTTCACTGATCTAATTCTAAAATTATACACTTGCTGCTTTATCGTTTATAAAATAAAACTACTAAATCGTGTATAAGCAATCCTTAGTATTAATCATGTAAAATAGATAAAATTACTTTCTAATTTTTTTACAAACTTACTAATTTTTGTTTTTGTTTACCTGTGCTTGCTGTGTGGGGACAGTGGAATAATATGAATTTGGAGGAGGGAGATCAGGCGTAACCTGACTGTAATACCGGGATGTAGGTGAATTCGAAAAGACTCTAGATGTATCGAATGGATCTAGACCAGGAGGTCCAGCAACTCCATTATTATCTGGACAATTAGCATAGGTCCGCGGATCCTCCTCCGACCAATATTCTTGAGAAGAAGCGCAAGAACGTTCCGAATCGATCAGTTCGTCGAGAATATTCATAACTCGGCGATAAGATGTACTATGTTCTGTCTGTGCAGCTGCGAGCGCTGCTGCGTTGGCTAACTCGTCGGGGGATAAGTCTATTAAAGTACCCTCCTGACTACTGTTCCCTGCAACTTAAAATATACAGAAAATAGTCGTTAATTAAACAACATTTGTTATTGAAAATTATATTAGAATTATTTTCAAGAATAATTTTCTTATTTTATAATATTAAATTATTTATGATGAAATTTATAGCTTATAATTTAAAAAAGTTTTTACTTTTACTTTAATTTTCAATCATAACAATGCAACAATGATAGCTTCAGTTATAATAAAATATAACATTATTGTATCATTGTACATTTTAAAAATGGTTTTTAAACAACGAAACGTAGAAGTACTTCAATTTATTAATTATTACTTTGCATTTGAAAAAATTTGAAAACAAAAAAAAATTTTCACCAAAATATGGTTTACGAAACTGATCATTTTTAAAATGAACGTATAATTAACGACTCGAAATTGTTAACGTACGTGGTACTGAAGTATTTGGAACTTTTATCGGACTGCCTCTCAGATCGTTCTGGAGCTTTGTGTAATTAAATTGTTTTCGTGTGCGTTGAGCGGCACCGGAAAATTTCTTTATCGCGCACTCGGTAACTCCCACTACATCCGGCGGCTCCATAGGATTTCTCAGATAAACGTCGTCTATGTAAATAGGACTCCCCCAACTTTTGCCAAACGGAGCACCGTGTCCAGTATGAATAAAAGAATTCTCCAGTGGCTTGCTTATGTCTTCGGGCTGCTTTTTCCTCATCGGATCGACGATACATCGAGGAAACATGCCAACTTGAAAGGTACGCTGATTTTGGCCCTTCCACCAGTAATTTTCTGGCCTACCATCAATTATAACGATCTGATCACCGTGTTCGATTATCATCTTTTCTGGCTCCTCAAACCGATTTAACGATTTCATTACAGATGGCACCATTCCTGTTTAAATGATCATAAATGACAATAAAAATTTTCATTTACCTTAACTAAATAAAAAATTTGATCTTTTTGTTTTCATTAAATGATACAAATTTTAACTATTAAAGACGATATGTTTCATTATCCAATGTTTTAACGCCTACACTTTTCTGAGATAAATTAATCAAATCTTATCAACAAAGTTGTGCATCTGCTTTTCATATAATGAAAGATAAAAATAATAAGGGACGAGCTCGCATTTACAAAAAGAGAAATCAAATAGTAAAATAACAAGGAATGCAAGTGTTTATATTCTGAATATTTTAAATATAAATATAAACAAATTCCATTGATAATATGATGTTTTATATAAATATGTTTTTCATCTCAAAAATTTTTCCTCAACTTTATTTCAGGATTCAAAACAAGCTGAATAAATTTACGAAAAATCCTCGTGGCTTATTCTATCCTCGAAAGAATCGCAAAAATTTTTACGCACCCGTAAGAGATTCTTTTAAGGAAGCAAAAGTCGGCCGTTCGGCCGGATCCCTCGCCCAGCAATGGAGCATCAGCTGAAACATGGCCGGTGGACTAGCCTCGGGCTCGTGCAGCCTCTCGCCCTCTCTGTCGATTTTCTTCAATATCTCCGAACCGTTAAGACCTATCCAGGGCTCCTCGCCGAAAGTCAGCATCTCCCAGAGCGTCACCCCGAACATCCATACGTCCGAGGCGTGGCTGAACTGACGCGCCTTCAGGGATTCCGGCGCGCACCACGGGAACGGGACCTTCTTGTGCTCGGTCATCACGTAGCAGTTCTCCTGCTGGGGCAGCACTCGCATTAAGCCGAAGTCGCCGATTTTCACCTTGTCCGCGGAACTAAGGAGGACATTGCGACAGGCGAGGTCGCGATGGAGAAAACGTTTGGCCTCGAGATAGGCCATGCCGGTCGCCACCTGGAGAGCGTAGTTACAGAGAGTGAGGACCGAAATGTGATCGCTCTGCTTGCGAAGGTAGTCCAAGAGCGCGCCCAGGGGTGCTAATTCCGTTACCATCATCATGGGTTGCGACAATACAACGCCGTATAGTCTGAAAAAAAAAAATTAAAATAATATGAATAATGCATGGAGCACAACTTGATGTACAATTAAATAAAATCAGTATTCTTGAGCAATCAGAAAAATTTTTAATAAGTTGTATTTATTAAAAATATAGGGTCGTAATTTATACAACTGTTTAACAGAATAAAAACAAATCAATTGAATAATTAAATGAATTAAATTTCAATTACAAACAAATACAAGTTAAAATTTGTATTTTGAATAGATATTGATTCGCAAAAATTAAAATATCAAATTTTTTAGAAAACTTTACACTAATTACACAGTATATTGAATTTATTAGTCATAAAAATGTATGTTATAGCCTACTTACCTTATAAGATTAAAATGATCTAACATGTGCATCGACTGTACTTCTGAGACAAAGTCTTCAATTACATTTGGCTGTGTCAAGGCATCCGCTTTTAATACTTTCACAGCTACGGGCAGTATTCTTCCACTAGGAGAAGTCCATTCGCCTCTTCTAACAACACCAAAAGTTCCATCGCCAAGTTTCACAGATAATGTGACATCCTTATCCTGAATCAAGCACGTTAGAACAGAGGCATTTTCAGCAGGTTGTGAGATACGCTTGTTATTCTTTTTATCGCTGCCTGGTCTAATTTTTGTGATTAAGCTCTTCTTCCATTGCGCAGTACGCTTTTTCTTTACAGCATCCATTAACCGTCGAATACCCGGCTTGCCCAAGCCAATTTTCTCCAGATCCTCAGTCTGCACATAGTCAAAATGATGCAGTCTAGTGACTTGAAGATCATCCCTAATCCTTGTAAAAAATTGAGAGAGCTGAACATCATGCAGTAGCTCTTGCAGCCATTCTGTGCCTTCATCTTCTGCCATCACGACAAATTCTGCTACAACTATGCGAAATATAAGTAATAATATAATTCTTGTTGACAAATACAATAGATTTGGTATTCAGATATATTAATTAACAGAATTAAAACATCGCAGATTCAATACCATTTAATGAATATATCTATTTAAAAGCAATGATTTATTTTCAACCCATTTAGTATATCTAGTCTATCATATTTTGGCATAAAATTATTCGCTCGAAGCTTACAACTAATATCAATATAAATCGAAATTCATATTAAATAGAGATGAAAATTGAAATTTGTTATATCATAAAGAGTACAGTTTGATAATTAGAAGATAGAAAGCCAATAGTAATATCAATGAACCCAATCAAGCTTTCTCCATCATATCTTTTACTCATTGATGTTTCAATGCTCGCATAATAAATTTCTATATATGCAAACGACTCTTTTACGATTCAAAACACGGATTACATATATTTTAAAAACAGAAGGGAAGGGACAAAGAGAAAAACAAGCTCGTCCGATAACTCTTTAAAAAAATCTAAATTCTCAGTCCGTTTTATCCAGTATGTTATTATTATTAATAATAATACTGATTGGACTACCAGGAAACGAGATAAAAGGAGCTGTAGGAAGGAGATTGATCGCGCCGCTGATGAAAAGAAAAAAAGAGCGGCACGGCATGGCACGCGTTTGTTATATATATCTATATGCCCGATTGGCTGTCGCACCAGTAGTACAGGAGAGAAGCAATTTCGCAATTGCTGATATTAGAGGTGTGCACGGTAATGAACGAGCGCAATAGGGTAATGAGTGAGAATTGGAGACACACGATTCCTGCGCTTGTGGTCGCAGAAAATATAGCTTTGAAACGTTTAGCAAAATATATTTTACACAATAATTCATTTTAATTAATTCAATGTCACGAATCTGAACTTCAGACCAAATTTTTGCGACATTAAACAAGAAAAAAAATATTTATGTACATGTTTACCACCCCGGTGTTATTTCGGCAAATCAAAAGAATTGTTTTTATATAAATTATAATTCACTGACGATTTTTATATTTTGTTTTCTTTCTCAACGTTGTCGCATCTTTAGCGCTACTTGATTTATTCACGTTTTGCTTTCCTTTTTTCGCGATCTGCTGCCGTAAATATCGCGCATACGTGCCAAGGATCAGTGTCAATAATAATCATCGTAACGATGAGACATTCATTAACAAAACGGCAGCAAGAGCGGGAAAGAGTCGAGGATAAAAAACTGTATTAATCGAAGGTCATGGAGAGAGAACAGAAACGTTAGAGGAATGCGCACAGCTTTGTATGTTACTCAATACTGTGCATTGGTTTGCGTTGTTTATCGTTTTATTATATAAAATGATAATTTTTGAATAGATTTTCATTGTTGAAGAAATTCATTACACTTTTTACAGTAACTAATTTTGCACTATGCGAAAAATTATCAAAAATCAGAAATTTATCGTAATGAAACGTTTTTGAAAATTTTTATCTTTAAGTACATGACAACTTATTTATAATTATACATGGTGATAACAATATGATAAAAACTTGATAAATACTTTTCAAAGTATTTCTGGTATCTTAAACTTACGAATAATTTCAACAATTATCACTAATACTTCACAAACTTAAAATTTGATTATTATATAAATTAATACAATTGAGAATAATAAATACCATGTAAATAGCTTTTAATAATAAAATATTTATATTAATCGCTCAGAAAATTGTATATATCTTTTAAAATATTAATTTACAATTGAATAAAACAATGAATTGAACATGTGATAATTAGGATTAAAAATATCATTGGAAAATATTCCATTAATTCATTAATCTTGCATATTTATAAGCTGTAATTTAATCTTTATTATTAAAATTCTTGGATCCCTTAATAAAATCTGATCATTGATATCATTAACAACGACAATGTGAAACATCTTTAATAAATCTAATTTTAAGACTATGATTAAATCATAGTTGTAAGCTATGTCATGATAATTTTTTATGACTCATAAAATATCAAAACACTTTAAATTACATATGTGTATCAGAAATTTAACTTAAAAAATTAAAATTAAACCTATTAATTCTTGTTTAAGACATTGAAAGCTGCTTCGTTTAATCATTAATAAAAATGTAAGAATATAAAATAAACTTTATAAAATTATATCTTTTGATAAATAAAAATTCTAGATAGTTAAGTAATTTATGGTAAATTACTCTACGAAACTTAAATTATTTGATTATGAAATTTTTCATATTACCTGAGTTGAACTGAAATCCAATATTTTTCAAATCATCTCTTCGTTACAGAATCACTCTTTTTTACATTTCTATCTGCATTAAAAACATCTAAGGGAAGCCATACCTTCTGCAAATTCTATCTCATAGAATAAATATAATAATATCTCACCATCGAGCAGCAGAATGATAAAAAATAATTATGGATCGTTTTGTGTTATCTGTTACGATTCAAAGCCAGAAAGGGCTCACAGTGCGTATACTTATATCTGCAAAGTTGCTTTTTTGAAACTGGAAAATGATATCTTACAACGTGCTGCGACTCCATCGTAGGAGCCAACTTTCACCCTGCAAATTTCTCGCATTCCTGCTGCTGCGCGACATCTCGTTTCAGTTTCTTCTTCTCTTATAGCAAAAAAGCTGCGCCAAACTCGAATTGCAATTTTTGGGCTAAAAATGGTATATACTTCGGTAGCAATAAGCGACACAACAGAATCGCGCAACGAGATAATGATGGGGGCGGAGGTTTCATGTGACGCGCACTGAGAGATGGAGAAAACATTCGTTTTGAACAGCTGAAAAATCCAAAGCACGCACACACGGTTCACGAACTCACACACGCACACCCCCACACATGCGGACGCATAGTTTGGTCCAACCGTTGAAAGCTGCTTTAGAAAATATGATTTTATTATAGGTTCGTTTTTTGCACGAATCTCGCAAGTCGCACCGTCGCGACGACGCCGCGAAGACACGATGCTATAGAATCATACTATAAGACCCTCTATAGGACGAGCCAACGGCAGACTGCTTCCTTCAAGTCAACTCCGACGAAAAGCGAGAGTGTAAAAGCTTGTGCTCTGGCTTGCGTGAGTGATATGAGCGACCGAAACAAAATATAAGAAACGAAAGAGAGAGAGAGAGAGAGAGAGAGAGAGAGAGAGAGAGAGAGAGAGAGAGAGCCTAAAAGAGACACTCGCTTGATGGCACTATAATATATATAGTCTTCAGAGTTGCTTCAGACTTTAGAGCAATAGAACCTTGTATCAGCAACTGCAACAATTGAGCAGTGTATATATATATATATATATATATATATATATATATATATATATATATATATATAATCTGTGTATGTGTGTGCGTACGCGCGTGTGCAGTTATTCTTTTCTCTCTCTCTCTCTCTCTCTCTCTTGTGCACATTGCATTTCAACACCGATGCACTTTGTTCGAGGCTTGAGGGCGTGTGTAGTGCATGAGTTCAAAACTAATTTGAACAAACATGCGACGTTGACATATATAGCATATATACTTTACATTTTGCTAATTTATATGATTTTCAACTTTTCTTACTTGTTTAGTATAATCCTATTATAATTATTCTCTATTCATATGCATGAATATTCTAGAGATCCCAGAGTAGGCTAAAAAAGAGAATAGAATTTAGTGCGCTCTGTGCGATTCTATATCCTGCTATCTCTATATAAATATAATCTATATATAGTGAATATGGGCGAGTTTTTAGAGTGGAGTCGCCGTCGGCTCGTAAATAAAGGCTGTTCACATTGAGCGACAACTCACCTATCCTATATCTGCCTATATCATGGTTCCCGCTGGTTAGCGTCATATTTTCTTATATTAATTCATTAATTGAATAGTTTTTGGGCTGTATTTTTATGAATTTCTCTCAAAATTAATACTTAAGTGATACACATTAAGTTAATAAACATTTATAATCATTCCAGTTTGTGAGACAAATATTTTAATCATTCAATCCATATATTTCTATAATATTAACATGCAATTGCAAAATATATTCAGGCATAAAGTTATAAAATATATTCCTTTGTCAAGTTCGATCAGATTTGATTGAAGAAATAAATTGTCCAAAACTATGTATTAATAGAATGTGTCTTAAAAGTAACAAAAAAGTAACATACTAAATCGATCAATTATGTTAAGTTTTAAGAAAGATAATTAAATATTCATATACACAATATAAATAATATTATATGTTATATTTACAAGTATATAAAATATAAATATTTTAATAATACTAAAAATTCAATTTTAAAAACATTGAATTGGTTTTTTTCTATTTTCGATGACTATCTTTTTATCTATGTAAATAATGTAACTCGTGATCATCTATATAATCTATCTAGATAAAAATTCCGTATTTTCATCAACGTTCTTGCAATAATTTTATTGTATGTATCACTATTAATTCCTTAATTATCTTTACAAAATTTGCAAATTGAAATCAAGAGGAGAACTTTTAAATAAACTATGTATTGTACTGAAAAATTAACATTTGCTAAAACCTGCTAAAACAATGTTTTCAAAAGAAAAAAATTTGTAGGTTATGAATTTTATCTCATCTTGTCGATAAAACAGTTGCCTATATATCAACATCCTCCGAAATTTTACCGGAAGTCGTTTTTTGCCAGTTTACCCCGAACCAAGAAACAGAATTGAGTGTGAAGCTACCTATTCTATTGTATATAAAATTCTTTTTATCAATTTTCGCATGGACTCTTCAGTCCGGCCCCTTTTATAAATTCTTAATAATCTACTATAAATTTCCAATACAAATAAAGTAATCCAACCACCGCCGCTAATCTTATATATATATATAGATATATATAAACATTATCTAACGATACAACTATATTTTTGCTGCTTGCCTTGCGCGTCTTTAGGGTACCATAGTGTGCGCATCGTGTTTGTGCATGTGTAAGCAAGTATAAAGCACATATACATCAGCAGCGTATATTGGGCGCGAGAGAAATTTTCGCGGGACAGCTGTATATAGAATAATACATTCTATTATTGTAAGCTTTTTAATCTTTCCGATTTCGTCGAGAAACGTGTGATACTTAATTCAAAAAGATCCTCAAGAGGAATATTTTTATACTTGTTTAGGTAATTGGAATCCAACAGTTCGTTGCAACCGCGTCAGTTTGAGAGCAACGCTAAGTTTTCACCAAGAAAGTTTGTTTTTGCAAATAAGGCAAAGCCATGTCAGGTATCGCGATGTCCAGGCTCGCGGAGGAGCGTAAAGCTTGGAGAAAGGATCATCCTTTCGTAAGTGCTAAAATAAATTTATTTATTTTGAATATTCGCTTTGAAGGTTAAATGTTTCTAACACAAATATGTATTAGCATGGTGAAAGTGCTTTGAATCTATTGAAACTTCCTATAACAAAATGTTATTTCTCATGATGCCGGTTTCCGTTTCGTCTTATTTAATTACAAATGAGTCAAATTTGACTTCATGCTAGATGTCATGTTGTCAACAAATTATGTTTCTAAAAGTTATTGAAAATTTTAATACATAACCTTACTTTTGAGATGATTGACAATGTGTGATTTAAGTTCTATGTAATAAAAAACAAGAAATTCTATTGTTTTATTTTGTATTATATCAAATACAAAAACTAAAATTTAGTTCCTACTACATATACATATATTCTAGATCATTCTTTTTATAGATTTCTTATTATCTATAACATTATCTTAGATAATTAATCTAAGGTTTTTATCTTGTGTTTTGAAAAAAAAATCCTCTGACAAATAAATATTTATTTTATTACGCTATATTTTTTAATTGTTGAATGATTCAGTTAATAAATATAAAAAATTTTACTTAATTTTACCAATAAAATCTTCATTTTAGGGCTTTGTTGCTCGCCCAACAAAAAATTTAGATGGAACACTTAATTTGATGAGTTGGGAATGTGCTATACCAGGAAAAAAAGGGGTAAGTTCCTTTAAAAGTAAAATATTAGTTTTAAATATTAAAAAATAACTTTAATAACTTAATATGTTTTAATATTATTAGACTCCTTGGGAAGGCGGATTATACAAGTTAAGAATGATTTTTAAAGATGATTATCCTTCAAGTCCACCAAAATGCAAATTTGAGCCACCCCTTTTCCACCCAAACGTTTATCCATCTGGTACAGTTTGTTTATCTCTGTTAGACGAAGAAAAAGATTGGAGACCTGCAATTACAATTAAACAAATTCTACTTGGCATTCAAGACTTATTAAATGAACCAAATGTTAAAGATCCAGCGCAAGCAGAAGCATACACAATTTACTGGTACTATTTTTCAACATGTTTATTTAATTTTTTCTGTTTTATTTTATCTACATTAAATTATTTTAAGAACAATGTATTACTAATAGTACTCATAAAATCAAAATATTACATTCAAATACATATATTTGTTTTCAGCCAAAACCGCCTCGAATATGAAAAGAGAGTACGAGCCCAAGCAAGAGCCATGGCACCTCAAGAATGAACTACGTAACTTACAAAATAAAAACCGGTACAAGATGAACTTTGCACCTCGCTCTGAAGAATTTCTGTAACTTAGATCGTTTTTGCAATATTTATTAGAGCGAGATAACTTTCACACTTAATCAATGTTTTAATGACTACATGAACTTCATCCCACTTCAGTGATGGCAAAATATTCAACACTTTTTAATCCTTCACTAATTTATTTTTTCTAAATCTATCGATATTAAGTATTAATATAGTTTTAAAAGCTATTTCTCATTTATATTAAGAAATGGTTAATTAGTTGAGAAATTTTTGATTAAAATAATTTTTTGTATACTAGACTACTTAGCTCGCTGGCAGTCGACAGTAAGATTGTGTGATTCTTTGCTAAATCGACCGAGCTAACACAGGATTTAAGTAACATTTTCTTAAACTCATTGAATAAACTTATAGTGAAAAATAATACACAGAAAATGGTGATATGAATTTAACCTTTTTTTCATGTGTATGTCCTTATAAGTTAAGTAAGTGGATAATTCAATAGCGTTTTTCATTTTTGTATTTTAGGTAAAGTATTTTTTATAATAATTATAAACATTAATATTAACGACTATCACTTATGGATAATAAAGAAATGTATTATAGTGAACAATGATATTTTTTTTGGGAACTTGCCCATTATCATGTATTATATATAGACACGTCTAATTTTGGAAAACTTATATTAATATAGAAGTATGTATTAATATTAATTGATAATTTTTAAAAATTTATGTTTTTTCATTTATAATAAAATAAGTGTATAAAAATACTCGGTGATACTAAAAACATTTGGTATTTACTTGTTCCAAATTCATGTAATGTTTCGAAAATTGAAACTTTTTTAACCATGCATTAAAATAATTTTTTTGCTTTTAATATGGTACAGAAAAAAAACACCGTTTATGCAAATATAAAAATTTAAATTAAAGCGATTTACTTAGATGAATTCATTATTAAGTCAATAAAGAATACGTTTTTAAATTATTAATCGCTAATCTCTATGCGTTTTGATATTGCAACGTATTTTAGAATAAAGTTAATCACGCCGAGTCTGCATTACAACGAACGTAAGTGTTTCGAGCGTAAAAACTTGCTTTTGTTTGTTTTTTTTTCTTCTTTTTTTTTTATATACGAATAACCCGATCGATCTTGTACAATTCGATTATACCCGCGAGTCGTATTTTTACGCGAAAGCCTCAAGTTTGTGCAGGTAGTTAAAAATTTAAGTTCCCGACTGCGGAAGGTCGGGACGACTAAAAATACGCCTGTTTCCCTTATCCAATCTTAAGTTTCCCTGTACAACCGAATCGCCCTCTTTGCGTACTCGCTCTGCCGTATATGAATTATGCATTATTGTGTTATTGCATATTAGTATCGATGCGATTTTGTCCCTTGTAAAGACCCCTAAATTTGCATAAATGCACGAGGCATCCGGTTTTCCAATCGATTAATTACGAACGTGGGGGGCATGTCCGACACATGAATCCCCCGATGTATGAAAAGGATGCTCTTTTTCCCAATATTTTTTGGCATATATAATACAAAGGCAAACGCACGCGCATAACAAGCATACTCGTATTATATATATATATAGTGTTCCGACGCACGTATCGATCGCGGCTGGGTCTTCCTGGTCGACCTGTCACGCGGGCGTAGGAGCGCAAAAAGGCTCGCATCGAGTCCGTCAGGAGCGCCCGTGCGCGCACGCGCTTCAACCCTTCCCTTATATATATATATACTTATCTCGTCGTCAGCTGGATCGCGTTGATAATATATATTTCATCGATAAGAAGAAAAGTCGATTCTGTAAAAATAGAATTATAATGAACGCTTTTATCGGTATAGCGACAATGCAATGTTGGAGGATCGAAAGTAACCGCGCGCGCCCGCTTTAATAAATAAAGCAATAATTTCGCGTTGTAAATAGATCGTCGGCGTTTCCCTCCCTATCCGCGGGGATTTCGAGAGAGAGAGAGAGAGAGAGAGAGAGAGAACATCGGCGACGGCGGCGGCGGCGGCGACGCGCGCGCGCGGGAGTTCCATCGCAGTTCCTGGAGCGGAGCTGCGCGGCGGGCCGTTCAGTCGCAAACATGGCGACGTACTCGATGCAGCGGCTCGACGCCGCTCTGCTCTGGCTCTGCCTGATCGGCGTCGGGATCTCGTATTACGCGTACGTCGTCGAGACGACGAAGGAGAGGGACAAGGATTACAAGCCCATGTGCGACATCAGCGAGCACGTCAGCTGCAGCAAGGCCTTCATGTCCGAGTATGTATAACGTCGTAAATGCACGTATCTCAATGCATGTATGTTATTAATTATTATTTACTTGTGCATACGTCGAATTTCGAGCGGACTAAAGAGGCTGACGAGGATGTTTTCTGTTTTTATGCGTTGATAACGTATATACTTAACATATATCGACACAGCGGCGGCAGCGCGCAACTTTATGTTTTGATCCGCGCGCGCAGTTCGTAAATAATTTCTTATGATAATGGAGGAAAGACACAAGCTTTTTGAATAACGCGTTAAATGGAAAATTTTTAATTTTGCGAAACCTCAAGTATACAGTTGCCAGTGTATGTGCATGGATTGTTTTGAGAAAACTACATATTAGTTTATGACCCCCCCCCCGCCCGCCCGGAGCTCGCGGTGCATGTGTATACCTTCCTCCCATCTATATTGATTTTGCGGATCGATCCGAAAAAAATACATATATTGCGCCTCGCGCCGTTTCTTCGTGCACTGTAATTATAAACGCGAGCCTTTTTTCTTTTACGCTCTTTCCGAATTTTACGATTAGTCGGAGCTCAAAATAAAAAAAAAAAAACGGAATGTTGTTTTTTTCGGTAAATAGATAAAAAGCTTTGAGCTCGATATTGGTATAGAGAATTTAAACCCGCGCCTCTTCAGGGACGTTCGCTACATCCTGACGTCATCGAACGTCGAAGCACACATGCGCGCGTGTAAATATGTATAAACACGTGTATAAAAAGAGAAACTTTCAGAAAGCATAAAAGCTGGTTTAATTTCATAACATATCTATATAACATATTAAAAAATTAGCTTTGCATGTCGTACACATACGGAACATAAGTGCGAACCGCATCACGTATGCAATCTGCGCTATTGGTGTACATTATTTGCTCCGAAACGTTCCTTGTTTTTTTTTTTCACTCCTCCATTGTTCGCCGTGACATTGTGACATTTATCCGCGAACAGATATAATTGTTCTAATTGCTGTGTGTTTTTTTTTTCACGGAGTACATATAGGAAAATCGCGTCAACCGAGAGGAACGCCTTATGTACATAATATTCATAAAATTACAGATTTTTACCGCGCATATCGGCTACATACACATATATGGCTACTTAAAAATTCTAGTATGCGCATATAATATGATTATATCTTTTGCGAGCAACACCGCGACATTGAAAAGTTGATATAATTAACCTTGAAACATTCGAATTCATAAGCTCGCGATTTACTTTATTTTATTATTAATTTTTGTACGCTCTCGGTTTTTTTTTTTTTTTTTTTTAAAGAAATCATAAATTTTCGTCGTTCTTATATATTTCGAACGCTGCACCCGCTAATCGCGAAACGATTACACCGGCCGCATAAGCCGCGCGGTATCAAGAGACACATTGTGTGTGTGTGTGTGTGTGTGTCGCACACATATAAAGAGCATTTCGAAAACGTACACGAGCGACGAAGCGAAAGAAAAAGTGCTTCCATTCATTCTTTCATTTCTAAGGCTTCCCCAGTGTATAGAGGCACTTGCCTCGGTCGTTAGCTACGACGAATGGGAGTCTTTTGAAGCCGGCGCCCGCGGCAAATACTGTCGATCGCGAAGTTCTAATATCGAGGAGGAACGGATTATTATAGCGTCGCTTCATCAACGCCCCCCCCCCTATAGAAATTATGAGATATTTATATGTATGGAAATTTTACGAATTACCGCCTCATATATATATATATATATATATATATATATATATATATATATAACTGGATATATAAAGCTTTTAAAGCTGTAACAGAGTATATAAACACACACACACACACACACACACACACACACACACACACACACACACACACACACACACACACACACACACACACACACACACACACACACATATATATATATATAGATATATATATATATATAGATTGCGAAAGGTGCTGGTCGGAGAAGCTTTTTTTTGAACGTTGACGAATGAGAATATGATATTTGATTCTATTTCTGATCAAGCTTGATTTATATAAAACGTATTCATATAGAAGAATATTTCATTGTTTCGATTTTCTTTTTTTAGCTCGATATCGCTCATTCGTAGTTTGATTATAGTTACAATAGTCATAAATCTTATTACACCGCTCGAACGACATTCTCGATATTATCATATATTTCACTCGTATGGGTAAAATAATTGTTTTTACACAATCAATTTCTCGACCAACCGCGATCCTTATCGGAGAGCAATTGTTATATTGCGAGGGTGCTTAAAAATGAATGAAGCACATGTCTTCTTGATTTTGACAACGATATATATATATATATCAAATATATTCGATATTTTATCTCACATTCCATAACGCGATTAAGCTACATGTGTACAGGGTGTCACATTTTTAACTAACTAACACTGAAATATATAAAAAATTACGTGGTTTACGATTGTTTAAAACTAAAAATCATAATTGAAGAGAGCGGTCTTTGAGGCAATGACAGGGGAGTAACGCGCTTGTTTTTTTTTTTTTGTTTTAATCCGATAAGAACGCCCATTTTTTCCTCTTAAAAATTAGCTTCGGACAGGTCTTCAACTTTTTTTTTTTGCTTAACACCTGCCAGTGGCGTTTGGGTCCAATCGAGAGACGAGCCATTCGTGAAACGAAACAAGAATGTCCAAAACAATCTCCGTAACCAAACGCTATAAGATGACAATCAGTTGAAAAGAAGTTTTCATTAAAAGAAAAAAAAGAAAACAAGAATTCTACCTCTATTATATTCTGGATCCAAAATAGGATCGATTTATTCGGATAGCCCCCATCATTTGGCCGAAAGATTGGTCTCTCGAATTCTGTATTTTCTTTCCCTCGCGAACCGCGTAGTTTTCCATGTACTCCCGATGTGTTAGAGTTAAAAATGAGACACGCCCGCGCGCACTCGCGAACACGCACACACATATAAAGATAAGTATCGGAAATAACAGAAATCGATTTCTGCCCGTTTACTTATCTTATGTATGCATTTATACGACTGCTAATGCCTGCTACGCGATATATATTGATTTTTTGCTCTTTTGTTTTTTTCTTTGTACAGGTACGGCAAAGGATTCGGCTTGATTCCAAAGGATTCCCCGCTGTACTTACCAAACAGCGTGTTCGGTATAATTTTTTACACCGTCGTCGCATCGCTGAGTAAGTAAAGACGTATGTCTATAAAACGACACGGTGCACTATATATATATATATATATATATATATATATATATATATATATATATATATATTATATAAACGAAAGCTTTACCATTTTTATCTTCGAGCATTGATTTTACGTTAATATCTTTTTTTTTTGCTCCTTATTTAAAACCCGCATTTTGGAATGATCTGTTCCAGGCCTTTTCAATCACTACTGGAACACCGCTCTAATGCTGATCGTATCGATCGTCTCGAACCTGTTCTCGCTCTATCTGTCGCGCATTCTTTACCTGCTCCAGGACTTTTGCGTCCTCTGCGTCAGCACCTACGTACTCAACGCCCTTATCATGATCCTGTCGCTGAGGAAAATCCGCGAGATAAATCGGATATCGTCCAAGAAGAAGAAGACCAAGTGAAGTCGATGAGAATGAGAGAATAAAAAAAAAAGAACAAAAACAAAAACAAAAACAAACAAAAAAAACGAAAGAAAGAAAAAAGAACGATGACGACCGACCAAATCTCTATATGTACTGTACTGGCGCTCGGATACCTAAAAGTGACGGGACAAAAGCTTAATTGTCCGCGGCTTACGCGGTAAGGGCGTACTTTCACGTTGCCTTCTTGCAAACCTGTCTTAAACTGTACATGTATATATATATATATATATATATATATATATATATATATATATATATATCTACATATGTAGCTTTTACGATTTTACTTTTAAAAAGCCTATTTTTTATACTTATTTATATACATATATATACACGTTACTTTTTCTAATGCTTATATATTATACGAGCGTTTGCAAGCGAGCGCGATATTCGGTTGGAGAGAGAAAAAAAGCGGGCGCTGTGCGCGCTTTATCGACAAATCATTACATATTCTGGATTACAAGAGGAATGGGGGGGGAAGGGGGGATATATTGGCAGGAGTTTATATTTGTCTTGGGAAAATAACGTGATGCACGGTGTATATTCTATTTATTTCCGTTACGTTGTGATTTCCTTAGGAATTATTTATTAATTTATTCATTGTTAATGTTTGAAATATTTAAGTTCAGTAGCTATAGTAATTGTTAATGGCAGGCTACAGAATTTTCCGATCTTTTTAGATCTTTTAATATAGCTATATAGATATACAATGTAGTGTGTTTTGTGATTTTTATCAAGTATTAGTACTTGATGAATGGCAGCCACTATATAATCTATTAATTAATTCGTTAATTATGTCTTACAGAAGTGTACAATTTATTACAAACTTAGATCTTAAAAATAACTATATATATTCTTTTAAAATGTGTACTTCGAGAAAAATCAAAACGTCTTTTACACAAGGCATAATTTTATAAACTCCAGATTCTATCTCTTTCTTTCATTCTTTCTTTCTCTCTCTTTCACTTAAGAAAGAACGAAAAAATATATCAATAACTGTCAAAGTTCATAAAATATTGTCAAATATTTTTTTTTCTAATCTGTGGTGTAAACAAAGAAAAAAAAATAAAATTCAAAAACTGTATAAAACTTTAAATATTGTTTGAAAATGATCTCTTTCATTGTTCATCCCAACATAACTTCTATTAAAATTAATGCCAGTCTTACGCTTTGTCTCCGTAGAAAAGATTCAAGAGCATATTATTAGTAATGCGTAATTTGTGCGATAAAAGTAGAATCTAGAAACTTGAAGGCGCTATCAATATCAACATCATTCTTTTCTAATATTTATGTAAATATTTGTAGAAAACTTTTTTACTTTTCATATTGTCATATATAATTTAAACAATAATAAGTACATTAACCGCTATTAATTTTTAACTACATAACTTGATAACCCAGTGATATAAAAAATATTTAACTTGACAGAAATATTTTATTTACATCAAGAACCGGGACGGACTGACAATGTAAATCAATCGGTATACAAGAAATGATATACCGGTAAAAAAACAAAGCGAAACATCGTTGCAATTTTATTCAATTGTCCAGAAAACTCCATTCATAGAGATAAAGAAAATCTGAAAATCATGCCGTTTTTTGTTATGTTTTACTACATAAATGTAACCTATCTTAATTGCACTTAGATCATTTGATAATCAAATGAACAAATATGAATAAATAAATATAAATAAAGCTATGCTCGATATTTATGAAATAATATCATACTGAGAAACATGTGTGTAAAATGTAAATTTATAAGCCGATTTTCTGATAACGGATCAATGTTAGGATGCATATGTTACATGCGTTTTTTACAGCTGAAGTACAATATTACACTCCCATATGTAAAGCATAAAATCTGCTACGCTTTTAAGCACTATATTTAAAATTTGCTTTTACGCACATTTAAGTAAGCTTGCACAGTTTAGACCAGAGGGAAAAAACAAATTTTAAGTACACTGATTAAGGACACTAGTATTTTGCTCCCTCAAAATGGAGTGTGTAAAACTACATTTTACGCTGATTTTTTTTTAATAAACACATGTACACGCACCTTCTCTCTCCGCCTATATATAAAGCTGCTTTGACTTAAAATCACCTTGTTGATTCAAACGTGCTAGTCCGTCCTTCGTCAAGATAGTCTCTTATAATATATAACGCTCAAAAACTTTGAACCAAAAACATTGCTGAACAAAAAAAATAAATATCTTTCCAAATTTTTAAACAAAAACTGCTCGCGTATCGTTTAAGACGCAGTACAAATTCATATTTATATATTATATAAAACAATCCTAAACCTTTTCAACGCTAAGAAAACCAGAAGCGCAATTACAAAATAAAAGATCTCTGTATCGCTCGCGCACTCTCTCTCTCTCTCTCTCTCTCGCACACGGCCAACAGCCACCTTCAGTAATCGTGCTTGCCGTTCCCGTTCCTCATCATCAGATCCCGATTGCTGCGACTGATGCTGGCCAGAATGCCGGGGCTCTTCAGCGGCGCCGCCTCGCCCAGCAGCCGGTTCAGCTGCGAGGTCGACCTCACGTTTTTTGCGCCGCCACTGCCGACGTCGCCCCCGCCGCCGCCGCCGCCACCGCCGCCGTAATTATTACAGCCGTTGCTACGGGGCGAGCTGACGATTCCGTCGTCGGCGATCTCCACGTTGAAGCTCTTGCTGCGCGACAGGGTCGACTTGTAGGTGCGCTCCGGCTTGGCGGGCGCTGGCGGCGGATGGGTGTTGATCGTGGTCTGCACGTAGTGCGTCGTCTTCGGGGTCGAGGTCACCGTGTTCTTGAACGAGATGTTGATCATGCTGCCGTACTGGCGGGACGGCTCGTAATTGTTGTTCACGTAGCTGCTGCTGTTGTTGTTGATGTTGTTGTTGTTGTTGTTGTTGTTGCTGCTGCCCTTGCTGCCCTTGCTACCGTTGCTAATGTTGCTGCCGTTGACGTTGCTACTGCCGCTGTTGCTTCCGTTGTTGTTTATGTTGTGGCCGTTGCCGTTGACGTTGCCGTTGCCGTTGTTGTTGTTGTTACTGTTGTTATTGCTGCTGCCGCTGCTACTGCTGCTGTGGAAGCGAGAGACGGGGGACGAGGAAGATACGTGGCCGTTGGTCGTTCGACGGGTCGTCGTCGTGGTCGTGGTCGTGTTCGTGGTGCTGTGATGCTGCTGCTGCTGCTGCTGATGCCGGGGCTGGCCGGACGAGGAGCCCTGGTGGTGATGGTGGTGGTGCATTTTCCGGGGTAGGGTCTGGGCGCTGGTGCGCTCGAACTCGCTCCGCTCGAACTCGTTGGCGAGCCTGCTGGTGGACTTGCTGAAACGGCCGAGCGAGCTCGGCTCGGCTCTGAAAGAAATTTCGAGTAAACCGTTGGATTTTCTATATGTATATAAGCCTAATCGTGTATATATATATATATATATATATATATATATATATATACCAGGGCTCTACGGAATTTCTCTTCACATTCCCTTATCTATAGTTTAATTGTAGCGTGAACTGATTTATATTTGAGCCCATGCACGTTTTTCGATTGGTCGATAACATTCTGTGGAGACTGTATACAATTATATTTGCAATAAACAGCCATAATGTATAATCTATGATGAAACTTTGATTTTTCTTTTTGTAAATCTATATGTTCTGATTGCGATGTGCATGATGAGAGGCTTCGACGAGATTACAGAAGACGTCGCGTGAAAAGATGGTGGTTTTTTTTTGACCTCCATAGGTGACGGGGAAATTTATGGGAAATGGTGTAGGATAAACTATATATGTAAATAAAAATCTGATTTTAATTTGGCGATTAATAAAATAATTTATGTCTTATGATATTTCGTCTTAATACTGTAAATTGATTTTTAGTTCAGCCAGTTCACAATTAAACGAGGGGAAGGGATTGAAGTATCTACAATTAATCTTTTACATAATGAAAACTTTGATGGATCATTATATAATTTAAGCATTTACACAGAAAGTTTTTGAGAATACAAAGTAGTATGTAATGTAAGCGAGTTAGTGTCAATCTGAATGTTTCTCTCGAAGGAATTGCGTCATAGCGTCATAGCTATACTATCTCATTAATTATTAATTTTTTAGTTAAAACAAATTGTCAAAGTTTAGTTACAAAGCAATTTACATCAGCAAAAGTAATTTTACATTTTCCAGTACATTGTACAATTTCAATAGCGTATTATTTGTAATTTGTAACACAAAAAGCGATTTATTTAATTATTAACAAAACATAAAGTTTGTATGTTAGTAAAGTTTTAAAGATTTAGTTACCAAGGTTACATTTTTTACGTACGAAGGTGTGTGAAAAAATTCGTAGATTACTTTTAATTTGAATACAATGCTTTTATTGAGATTTGAAGATTAAAGAATTACATTGGTCGTAAATACAAAATTTAATATTCAATAATTATGCTATTTCAGAAAAATTGTTAATTATATAAAACGAAGATTACATGAGATTATTAGAGTAGTAGACTTAAAATTTTTTTTCAAATAGTTTCAGTTTTTAATACGCTGTCTTTTAATTATTAATTTCTTGCCTTCGATACTGTAAAATGCACATTGTTCAAAATTCTAAACTTATGAATTTCATAAATCACAGTATTATAACAACAAAAACAATTATAAATAGTATCATATTATTTTCAAGTCAATTATATATTAAGGACTCTACGTCCACTTTTACATAACTTAATTATCTTCTGTTGATGCAATTTACGTTGTATAGTAGAATAAAAACTTTCTGTTCTATATTTAGCAAGCAAGAATTTATTATACGTATATTACTCTTATGTAATAATTACCTACGTTTTGATCTATTTTGAGAAATTTGTCAGTATTAATCAGCACTTCAAGTTGTATTATAAAATGCTGATGTAAATCAAATGGATCATGAGAAAAATTATATATATATATATATATATATATATATATATATATATATATATATATATACACTACGGTCAGAAATTTTCATTCAACGTTCTAATTATTTTAGTACATAAAAGCAATTACAGGATATTCTAAGATAGAACTGGTTAACGTGTTCGAGCTTTCACTCAGATTTGAACATAAAGTTTGAATTTTTTTCAATCTGAGGCCCGAACTATTCGAATTTCGAATCTATCCAATGTTTCTATAGATGCTCGATAATAAAATTTTATTTTTGAATAAAATTCGATCGATTAAATGGTTTGAATCGCATACTTTAGAAATTGGAATGATTAAACGCGTTCATCTATTCAGGGTTTTGATCCTGAAAGTTGAGATTCGGGCTCAATTAATAAACGTTCCTAAGTTTGAACATAATTCCCAGTCCTATAGTTTCGAATTTTCTGACTTTGCTGTTCTGTTCGTAAATTTTAGCGCTTCGAATGAGAGCCAGGGTTTTTGTACGAATTTTCAAACGTTAGAGCCGTCGAACATTTCATTTGTTCACATTGAAGGAACTGTTCACCTTTAACGAACATATAAAACTGATTAACACATATTTGTTCCAAAGTTCGCACGGGTCGAACAATCCATTCGAAAAAGTTCCCAGCTCTATTTCGAACCGCTCCAACATCAGATTCGAGTCGATTCAAATCAGATATATTTGAATAGCCCAAACTTGAGATTCGAAACGATTCGAATCTGAAATTCAAGTAGATTCAAGCAGTTCGAACGTGAGATTCTAGCATCGGACGTTCTGACAGTATCTTGAAACTTCATCATTCTATACTCCAAACGCTGTATTGTCAAAAGTGCAGAGTGCAGTTCATTTTCGAAGCAGAGAAAAGCCAGACTATAAGATATTTTTTAATATATATACACACACACGACATGCCCCAAATACGATTGTTCAAACGAGCGGATCGATAACGGCAGCAGGAAAATTTGCATACGTATGATGTATGCACTTTGTTCGAGGTTCATGAAAATTGAGAAGACTGGCCGAGGCTTTGAGCTTATAATCCAGGCGGCGGCAAACTGCGCTACTAATACACAGGCGACAACTTATACGCACGCTTTTTCTGCTTCAGAAATTTTGAGCAGAGCTACAAAGATAACTTTATGTATTTATAAAGAGCAACGATCCCCCCCCCCGCATTATTCTACGGATGAACAGTCAAACTCTTCGCCGCTTATCACATTTAACCCGTGCCCCTCGACCACGCGTACAAACTTTGTATACCGCTTGTCCGTATCGTTCGCGTGACCAATCGTACTTGTGACATTCTCTAGGGCAGGACGAGAGCTAAACTCCCCCCCCCCCCGTGGCCGATTCGTCTTATTCCCTATCGTTTATACCTGTACTCGTCGTCGATGGGCCTACCGCTCCGATGCCGCGACGAGTGTAGCTTCGTCTCCCTGTAGCCCTTCTCCTTCCCGTATATACTGCCACCGAAGGGATCCTCGCCCAGGTAGTACCGGTGTATGGGCTGCTGCTGCTGCTTGCTGCTGCTGCTGCTGATCGCTCCTCGTCACCGGTATCCTGTACTCGGTGCGCCGCGGGCTGCTCGACCTCGAGCTCTTGTACTTGACCTGGTGATTGGCGTTGGACGAGGACGTCGTCGTCGTCGTCGTCGCGCCGCCGCCGTTCACGCTGCTGAGGCCGTTGCCCGAGGCCTGATGACGGGGCGGGCTGGCGCCGACGTTGACGCTGGTCGTCGAGCCGCCGTGGGCCGGGTGACGGGGCGAGCGGGGCGGCCGCTCGGGCGGCGGCCGACGATCGTCCGGGTCGTAGTCCGGGCCGAGGGGCACGTTGCGGTCCACCGAGTTGTACTGGAGGTAGGTGGAGCCGTCGTCGGTCTGGGTCAGCTGGGAGGTCGAGCCGCCGAGGCCGGGCCGCTTGCCGTTGTTGCGGCGCTCCGAGCTCGCCGAGCGGAATTTGCCGACGAGCTTGCGGAAGGACTCGCCGATCTTGTATTTGGACGGGCTGGGCGCTGTGCGAGGATAGCCAAGAGAAGTTTTAGGGCGATATTCCATTAGGTCGTTTTTTATGTTTAGCTATACGTCCTAACGTTAGATATGGCTGTGAAAAACAAAATTGCTATTTGCATATATAGCTATTTTGTTCTCTATTATAACAAAAAATTCTAGATTCTGCTGTCAGGTATTCGTCAATTTCGCTCCCATTAAATCCATACGCCGGAAAAATTTTTCTGATATCAAGTAGATATTTACTTGTTTTATACCAAGTAAATCATTTTCGTACATTAAGAAAATACTCACTAGATTTAAGACGACGTGGCTTGATCTAAGCGAACTCTTCTTGCATCAAGTGAATACTCTACCTCCTTAATTTCAGAAGATAATTTATCAATTTAAGAAAATAATTTATTTGGCACAAAACAAGAAAATAGTTACTTTATAACAGTTTTTTTCCACTATATACTTAATAATTACTGAAATAGTATTCAATTCATGAAACCTTCTGATTTTTTCATGTTAACTTAGCTATTTGGAATTTAGAAAATCTAACGATTAATGTTTCAGCAGGAAAATGTTGGAGTAAAAATTGACGGTCAAAATACGAAAAAGATTTTTCTCGATTAAACAATTTTAAAGCATTATGGATGCCGAAATAACGTGAAGTGACCTAGCCGCGATCGAGAGAAAAGAAAATGATGCCACTACATTTAATGAAAACGACAATTCGTGGCAAAAGTTGAAAAAATACGATGTCACGCGGCGTGGCCAGATTTTACTACAAAGCGTCGTGAAATCATTGACATCCCCTTGATCCGTGTCCTCGAAAATATCTGTACGTAAATTTTGAAAAGAATCTGTTAGATTATATACATTTTTTTAAAGCTACATGCGCTATATTAGGTATTTATTCTGATTAATAATTCGTAATCAGCGGCTCCGAAAAACCTCATTTAATCCCATAAATTTCTAATTATATTTTAAGGTTGCATTTTGATCATAATTGATTGTTTAAATGTCGCCTATACATATAAGAGAACGAGAGACTTGATAAAAGTGCAAATATATAAAGATGCATGATAATTCTTTATTTCAACTAAATACTTAATTAGCAGAATAAAACAAATGATCCATTTGAATCTATTAGAATATTTTGAGAGCGTAGATGCCATAGGTTGTAGCACATATAATAATTAATAAATATAAATTGAATTATACAAAATTAACAATAATCATTCCATGGTAAATCCGAATTATTTAAATTTTAATCTCTAGGATTTAATATTGAATCAGCGGTGTTTACCAATCGATAAACAATTTTTCTTAAATGCTTAGCTTTTTAATCTATTATAATATTAATATTAATTTAATTAATATATATGTATCTTCCCTCGAAGTAATTCTTAATATAATATAATTAATCATAATAAATATATCAGAAGATTTGATTCAATGAATTTTAAGATTTTTTTATACACCCCGTTTTATAATACCAAACAATATCAAGACTCATAAATGATATATAGAAAATAACGTAATATTAATAATGTTAAAGAAATCGTATTGCTTTCTAAAATACCTGCATGATAACTTATTAGCAAAATTAACATATTTTTATCAGGCGTCGTTTTTATTTTCGACTGAAAAAAATCCTTCAAATATTTACCATTTTTCATTTACCCTAATTTACTAATATTCGCTTAACGTTCGGGTAATTGTTATCATTTAAAATTTTTCTAAATACTTCTGGAATAAAAATTTCGATATAAAATATATTAGAATATATAGATTATGGTCTTAATGAAGTTAAAATTTTTTCGAATGAATCTCTTAAATTAACATACTGAAATGACGCTGCGCGAGCATTTGGCTCTTTTGTCTAAGATGTACACAACACTAAATAATATATATACAATAATTAAAAAATAGTAATTATTTAATTATTTATTAAAACAGATTAGCATATAAAAAATTATATCCATAGAGATTGTTATATCATTAATTTCTTTGCAACTTTCAACTGTCGCAATTAATAATTAAGCACCTGTATTTAATCACCGAATGACCCGTCGATGTATACGACATCCCATCGGCGAGGCGACCCTAAGTGCTAAATAAATTATACACCACTATCAGCACAGATCATACACGCACGCGCGCGCACACACACACACATATATATACACATATATAATCTTACACTTGGAGGGTCTGAGATGCTCGTCCCTCTTGTCCCGGCCGCCCGGCGACGATCTGGCCGGCGACGGCGAGACCGACCTCGAGTCCGGTGTACGGGGCCTCGGCCTCGTCCTCCCGGGGCTGCTCGACCTGCGGGTCGCGCGCTCCTCCGAGGCCGGGGTGCCGCTGCCGCTGCGACCGCGCCGCTCATCCTGTTGATGATGATGATGATGTTGGTGGTGATAGTGATGCTGCTGCTGCTGCTGCTGCTGACTGTGATGGTGATGCTGGTGCGGCTGGTGATGCTGCTGGTGGGAGTCGCGGTTACGGCTCTCCCAGGTGCGCTGCACCACGTGGACCGGGCTCGCCGAGCGATCGGCCGAGCCCGGTCGCGGCGACAGGGACTCCTGCTGGTAGGTGCGCTCCGTCTTCGTGGTTATGACCTGCGGCGGGATTTGCTTTTGAATTTTCTCTTTTGCGTTTAAGGTTATTATTATTATTATTATTATTATTATTATTATTGGATTTTTTTTTGTTTTTGTGGTTGTTGTTGCTGTTCCACAATTTTCAACTAGATCATTATTGTGAGGAATGATTGTAAAGGGATTTCTCGGAATAGGAAGCCTATTGGGTGCCTATTTGCACGAACGTTCGAACGCGTCATTCTCAAAACTAGTTTGCGTGCAACTCGCATACATTGATTTTAGAAAAACGATTCATTAGATTTCGTAGCTTTATCGACATATTATTGACATACACTACTCAAAACAGCAATTACGTCACCGAGTTGGTCTTCAATTAAGCCATTCTTCAAAATGCTATAAACTGGTCACAAATCGACCGAATAAATCATTCCTTCTTGTTTTTGTTGAAATTCAAGCTCGAAACTTCAGCGATTTGGTGTATGTTCCACTTTCTTTTGGATCGAATGTTGCGAGGACAAAACGCAACCTTCTACATTAAATTCAATTTTATTATACTATTTTTCAATTCAAGAGCTTCGATAGAGCAATTTCAATTCATAACGTTGCACTCAGAGGTCACGCTTATTTGTGTGGCTCCATTAAATCCAAAAAAACAAAAACAAAAAAGAAAACATACGTTCAGATATTGAGGTTTCGAGCTACCATTTGAAAAAAGAAGATATTTCCTATCGATTTTTGACAAATAGTTACAGGATTTTAAAAAAAAAATGACTAAATCTTCTGCTAACACTTTTGTGATACCGTACTTTTTTTAGTAGTGCCGATTCAGCAAGCATACTATGATCGTGACAGCTAAAATGATTTAATAATAACGAGCTGCTCGATTTTTTATTAGAAATTATCTAATTTCAAAAATCAGAAAATTACAAAAAAAAAAAAAATTATTTGATAAACTTGTAAATAATATATTTCTTAATATTTTACAATTATCTCTGTAATTCCGACGACAGTCATCGTATAACATATATCGATTAACGTGGAATTCAAATTTCTAAGTGGCGCTTTTTTTTGTCATTACGAAAATTTCCCAAAGAACCTTAAGTTACCGACGTAGCATGGGATTACTACTGGAAAAAAAAGACAAAGAGCGCGGATTATATATTCTTTCAGTAGGAGAAACCGCTTGATGCGCGTGTGCCTATTATTTCGCTACGTAATATAAGCGGGTCCGGAAAGAAGGAATGCGCGGGATTAAGTAACTGAATTAAAATTGAAGAAAAAAAAGCGAATAAAACGGAAAGTTTCACTTTTTACATATATATATATATATATATATATATATATATATATATATATATATGTATATGTATGTATGTATGTATGTATGTATGTATGTATGTATGTATGTATGTATGTATGTAAGAAGTACTGCGCTCTCAAGCCTAATGAGTTCATTGTTTCGTCCTTATGCGAATTAACTGCGTTAACGGTAACCACGTTCAGCCGTTTTAGGCGATATATATTAAAGCCTGGGTAAATAGCCATTGTATACGCAACGTCTATTAATTACAGTGGGTTTAATTGAAAAATTTGCACGTTCCCTCCAACAAATTGTACGGTTCAAAGGGAATTTTTTGCAGTGGAACCAACATGACATAGTTTGTTTTTTTACGAATGATTTAGGTTTTAAAAATTTTTATTGAACCTATTACTGATTTTGCCTTTAATAGCTTCAGTTCGGGTGGTTCGAGTGTGACTCTAGAGTCGAAAGTACGCTATAAGAATAAATATTCTTGTTTTTTTTTTTTTTTAATATATACTAGAATAATATAAAAGAATTAATGTAAAAACCTTTTTAATACATTTCCAATTTCGTCTGATTATTATTCTTAAGGTTTATCAATATTATTTTTAGTTTTCATAATGGCCAAGTTTAACTTTAAATCATTTAAATAATTCAATTTCTAACAGGAATAATGAAATATTTTCATTAACTATTATCGGAACGATGTATCATGAAAAGATCAATCAATAGATTGAAAAACAACTTGTACTATTGATACTGATCTTTCGTATGTGGATCTTGAGTTTCTGTAATAAAACAGTTGAATAAAAATGTTATATTTACAGATATATTCACCATGTATTACGTACTCTTCCAAAATGTTCTTTCGCAAAAATTCGATCGACAACTTTTCTGTTACGATCTATAGTTTTGTTTTACAATACTTTTATGACTGGTTTCATGTAATTGTCCAATAATTTAAATTACACTCGAACCATCTTAAATCGTAATCATGTTATAATTATGATTGAATTTTGACTGGTAAATTTTTTTTTACAGATAAATTTAATCTAAAATTCTCCTTAAAAAAACATCAATTTTACGATATTATAGTTTCCAATAAACTCTATATATAATTGAAACATACGAATTTTTCACACACCGATATATTTTGAATGTTTTATTATCCACAATGAACGATTCTTTTAATTTAAAATTATTCAATCGTGTTTTTTTTGTTAAATAAATTTTTTTGTTTGTCATAGGCACGTTAATATTTTAATCGATCTTTTATCTCGACTACGAAATTTAACATTAAAATACGTCCGGCACGTTTTTCTAATGTATCGATACATCTATATGTACTTTGGGCACGCCCGTTACGTCATTAAATTACACGCGGCATCGATTCATATACACGCGCGCGCGCATACGCATTCCCAATCGTCTGCTATTCGAATATTTAGGGAACCCTCGAATAAATTATACATACACATATATATATATATATATATATATATATGTAAACATACCTGTTCGCGGGCCTTCCTGCGCATCGGCGGCGAGGGCGGATCGGCCCTGATGGACCGCTGCTGCTGCTGCTCGCGCGGCGGCGAGTGGCGCTCCTGGTGGCGGCGGGACGACGACGACGACGACTCGTACGTGCGCGAGTACGTGGTGCTCTCCTTCTGGTTCCTCGACTGCAGCTCCGGGGCGGCCTGATGATGATGATGATGATGATGTTGCTGCTGCTGCTGCTGCTGCTGGTGCTGCTGATGTTGTTGTTGTTGTTGTTGGTGATGGTGGTGTTGCTGCTGCTGGTGGTGGTTTTGGTGGCCGTTGGACCGGGACGCCTGATGATCGTGACCGCTCGTTTCGACGACGTACTGGGTCGGCGACTTGGACTGCCTGAAGCTGTTTTGCTTCTCTGTAACGGGGGGCGGGGGGGGGGAGGATTATCATGAGTTACTGCAAGACAATCGAATTTATCATTGTGTCGAGTCGTCGGAAAGCGCGGGATATTCAAGTTTTTATGTATATAAAGAAGTCGAGCGTCGATCTCTATGACGTTGCGACGAATTAGTTGATTATATACATACATATATAATAATATTGAAGTTAATTGGAAATAAAATGAGTAATATAGTTAAATGAAACATGTAGTCGCCTATAAGTACATAATTCCGTGAATGGCAATTAAGTTAGATTAAGTATAAGCCTTTTTTTTTAATTTTGTTTAACAGATTAATAATATAAGTGTGCCGAAAAATGTTTAAAATTTTTGTTTTTTTTGTTTGTTTTTTTAGAAAACGTTAATCAAATGTTAGATAATTGTTAGTAAAAATTATATAAAATATATGGTTGCGTGTAATGAAAATTTTCCTTTCGAAAGCCTTAAAATATATATATTTATATATTTGATTTTTATTTTACAATGATTGTTCGAAACGCTGTTTACATATAATTTCTTTTCTTTTTGTAAATCGAATTTGATAAATCGCAAAGATGCATATATTCACATAACAGATTACAAGACAACTGTATCGAGCTTAATTCGCCATTCAATTAAAAAAACTGTATAATGGAAAAAAAATTATAATATCGGATTCTGAACCCTGTCGTAAATCATACGGAAAACGTACAACTTTGGAATGCGGCCGGAACAATCTCATTTATGTATTTTATTTGTTGCGAATATTTGTTCATCCGTATAAAACTTTTGTATACGAGAGAAAAAAAATTGTACATTTAATTCAAAATTAGTATTTCTAATCTAAATTTTTTTATACTCTTATCATTTCAAGGTTTATCATGTGCAGGTTTATCATTTATAGGTTGAAAATGGTCTATACGTTAAGAATAATTTTCAATTATGTAGATTAAACAATTTTCTTAAGGACAATTTGACTTAGAATGAAAGCTTTACTGAAGCTAAAAGAAAACGGAAAAGGGAAAGGTAAAAGAATTGAACCATTGTAAGAGATTGTTTTTTTCTTTTAAATATGAATTCGCTTTATTTCCCGTGACTCTATTAGTTCATTACCTGTTGGTGATTTTTTTTTCTTATCCATTTCATCATTTAATTTATTTTTTATCTATACAATCTAATATCACATAGACAGGGTTTAGAAAGATTTTTTATAATCGCTACAAGACCTACGAAAAGTAACTTATACTCACTAATAATATCGTAATTAAATACAAAAAATTAATTTAAAACCAAACCCGCCTCATCTCTTCGAACTAGGGCTAGGAACTTTTCCATTATTCGAACTGTTCGAGCACGATTGAGGCTCGAATCGATTTGAATTTTAGGTTTGAACGGTTCGAACCTTTGAATGCCATAGCTGATTCGAACGGTTCAAAACTCTAATTTCTGGAACGGATTTGAACAGTTGGAGCCTTTGAATATTGGTACCTGTAGCGGTTCGAACCGTTAGAATAAGCGAATTTTCAATTACGTTCAAACCTGTCGAATGCTGGAATGGAATCGCCAACAGTAAAAGTTATACCAATTCCTAATATGTATTGCTCGTTAATCGAGGATCGATCGAAAACAACGAGTACCTGAATTTTTCTTGATTTTGATCGGGAATTGAACCCATTCCTATCAATTTTTTTTGCGTCCCAATACTCTTATACCACAGAGCCATCTAACTCGGTGTGCCGTTCATTCGAAGATTTCTTTATATAATCGCGAAAGTGTGGCTTCATTTTTCGCCACACGTTCAAATTGCGTTCCCAACGACAATGCACGAATCTACTCGTCCAATGCTGTTCCGCTTCTATTTGCTCGCGCGCGAATTCATTATGGTAATTTTAACCGCTATCGAAAATTATCGGGAAAAAAATGACAATCGGACTTGCTCCACCGGGAACCAGGAACATTCCTTTTTCACAACGAATGCCCTCCCCCCGCCCCCTGAGTTACAGAATGCCCATTGTCTGTTTTTCTTACCAAGTCCTCATATGCATATTATATAGTTTCGCGCTATACGCAGCAGTCCATTATCCGTACAAGATTTTTCATTGACTTTTTTATATGTTAAATATTTTAAGATGGCATAATAGATTGCAAGCGTATAAAATTTTAATATATATACACATTTATTAACGATTCCACTTAAGCACATTCGAGCGATTCGAACGTTTCCGAATGCCAATTCCGATCTCAATTCCCAGCCCTATAAATTATATAAAAACATCCATCTCTCGATCCAACATATATATATATATATATATATATATATATATATATATATATATATATACGTATAAATGAATCCTGATAATTTTCCCGATCCAGCCCAACACAATCCGCGACAGTGGGCAATTCCGAACCCGGAAAAAGCCGCGAGCCGGCGCTGCGCTTGGAGCGGCAGCTTCGAAAACTAATATATCTCTGTCGAAACGCACCCGTGGACTGGTAGCGCTCGGACCACTCGCTGATCCCCTGAAAGTATCCGCTGGGCGAGGCGCTCGAACCCCTCCCGTTCTGCTTGACCGATTGCTGCTGCTGCTGCTGCTGCTGCTGCTGCTTCTGTTTCTGCTGCTTCGGCGCGCAGGCCGACTTCATGGTGACGTTGATGAAGCTCGTGCTGCCGCTGTTGTTGGCGTTGGCCGCGGCCGCGGGCCGATGCTCGAACGATGCGCCGGTCAGGCCGAAGTCGTCGAGCGAGCCCTGGGACGAGCGGGACTCGCTGCCGAAGTGGCTCTCGAGCCACTTCGAGGTCTCGAACTTGCGCGCCTCGTCCTCCTCCTCGAGGTCGAGGGGCTTGCGGGTGAGGGCGTCCTTGCGCGCGGCCGCGGCCGCCGCCGAGGCCGGGCTCGCGCTCGGCGGCACCGCCTCGGACCCCGGGAAGCCTGATGTGCACACACACACACATACATATATATATGTATATATATATATATGTATATATATATATATATATATATATATATATATATATATATATGTATAGTTTGGGGTTGCGAGCGAGGGGTAACGCCGCGCGACGTCCCCCTCTCGGGCTTACGTTTCATCGTACGGGCGTTGGATAGGAGGTTTGCATTTTTTGTTTGTTTTTTCTTTATATCTACGTACACTATGGTGGCAACAAGGGGTTAAGAGTGCAACGCGGACGGGGTTAAAGATTAGATAATTCTGTTTGGGGGACCATCCATAAATTACGCGACCACCCGTTAACACTATATTGATCCGTTCTTCCTTTTCGAGCCATCTATCGTCAATTTCGTCATCAATCCTCCGCGATCACCGAGTTGTTACGGAATTTTTTCATATAATTTATGCTATGCTTCTAATGCATGCCGGAAACTAAAACAGAATGATTAATTACTTATTAAAATAGATTAAATAAAAATTACATTGAAATACGTTGTAAAAATGGTCAAATTCAATAACTGACTGATTACTATCGATGTATACGTACTGGGAATTTCGTCAGCGTTTGAATTTACACTTGACTTCATTAATTTCCAATAATTCAAATTTTTATTGAAATAACAAGAGTATATATATTTTGTAACAGCGAAAGTAATCATAATTGAAAAAATAACTTTTATATGAATCCATATGTGGTATCAAGTGGATTATCAATAGTGTTTTTCGAAAAATCTAATTCATTTTTATCTTCTTCCGTTCTGCTTTATAACCGTTTCGATTGAATCGAGTGCGCAAATTTATTTTGAGTGACTAACACTCAAAATATCGTTTATTGAACATAGCTACGTAAGATTTTTTTAATATAATTATCGACAATACTACATAAATTAATTCGTAATTATTGCACTTTCTCAATTCAATTTTGCCGATATCGAAATACGCGAACATCCGGATGTAAAAAAGAAAATACGTAACTCTTGATTAAAACTCCCCACTCCCAATCCTCCCATGTAACACAAAGTAACCATTTATCATCCACCTCCCTCTCCAAAATCGTCCACGTAATTTATGGACGGTCCTGCGCCGGGGATAATGGAGTTTCGTTGCAACGCAAGCTTTTTTGTTTGGAAATAGGCAAAGCGAATTACCGAGAGAATTGGTTTTTTTTTTGTGTTTTTTTTTTTTGTTTCGTCGTTTTTTTGCATCTTCTTTTTCCAATGAAAATTTCATGCATCGACCAAAATTTTAATCTGGACGCGACGATCAGTAATTTACATGTATTTTATTGCCGAATAAAATCTTCACTCCACCGTATGCATTATTTTCCTCTCTCGGATCGGACTGCTTTATAAACGAATCGGGTATAAAAAGAGATGGGAGTGGGGGGCGGGGGAGAGCGGCTGTACATTTCAAAATACCTATATACATTTTACTTTTTCATGCAGTACACCTCAGCATTAGGTATCATTTCCATACAAACTCTACGTGTGCGCATATAGCAAAATCCACTACTTTACGAGCCTGAAGTTCGTGTCGTTTGCGAGTTCAATCATTCACCGGGATTACTAATCTTACAATGATTATTGGGCAAAGATTTTTTGTGCCTTGTTTCACGGTTAAATAATGTTAAATCCTTTTTATCCAGATCGACTCGGTCGTGCAGTGATTGCATTCCAAAACGATACAAATTTAAGGCTCGTACATAAATTTTTGGAAGATAAACCAACATACACGTACCAGTATATACATATGTTTAGATCCAATACAGAAACAGTTAACTCGATATCTCTATAATGCAGACGTGTTCTATACACACACACACACACACACACACACACACACACACACACACACACACACACATATATATATATATATATATATATATATTCCATACAGCTATACGCGTAACGTACTTATATCGCGCGACTGACACATCAATAGGATCCGCTTGCAGCAATATTTCAATTTTCCAATACGACCATCGTAGGCCCGTGATCATTGTATATCGAGCCCCCCCCCCCCCGCGTGACCGGTATCGTCGCGTACTGTTACGCGTACTACACGATCTACCGGGATCTTTCCATCGCAGGATCATTGCTGGGAATCGAACCAGGATAATACGTCAAGATCTTGCGCGTCGCGTAGTTAGCGATATTTTTTAGCGTATACCCCGTGCACACCTCGGATGAGTTCAAAAAAAAAAAAAAAAAAAAAGAATGGGACGATTATTTAATTAAACGGAGACGACAGAGCGGATGAGATAATGGTATGCGCGCGTTCACGGGGGCGCCGATGTGCATCGCACGAGTCCGATTCCGTGGCATTGAAATGTGGAGTCCAAGCTGCTGCATATATATATAAATATATATATATATGTATATATGTATATATATATATATATATATATATATATATATATATACGTACGCATTAAGCTCCGAAGCGTTTCGTCATTTGAAATTAGAAGCAATGTTTAACGGCGGGGCGTATTAACGAAAATCCAGCATAAAAATGCGTTCGCTGCTGTGAATTTATGATCGCGCGCAGCGGGCGTTTGCCGCCGCCGCCGCCGGGGCACGACGGCTTTTACGACACAGGTGATTAAAGGTGATTCACTGGGCGCCGTTTACCCAATTATTAATGATTGAGTAAACATTGCGCTTGAACATATAAGCATATACACACACTCTCTCTCTCTCTCTCTCATATATATATATATATATATATATATATATATATATATATATACATACATACATACATATATGTATACATGAACTAGTATAAGATATCGAGAATGGCTATGGTAAAATCAAATATTATTATAAGATGCTTTTATAGCTGCGTTATATATACTAATGCAGGAAATTGGCTTTATTAACGGATTATCAACTTTATGCTGCAGAGCTGTATAGTAAAACTGTAAACGAGAATAATGCGATGGATTCGACGACCGATAACAGAAGCACTCCGCTCAGCAAAAAGTTCGATAAAGATTTTTATTTGATTATAATCTCGCGAGTAAATGTAGCTTACTTCCGTTCATAAAACATTTGTTCAAATCAAGCAAACTTTTTCTGAAATTCCAATACGTTTTTGTTTCTGTTCTAATGAGGCAAGTTTTTCTCGGGTTGGACAAATAATTTTTTTTTTCATACAAAAATTAATTTATATATTTAATAATTTATTATTGAGATAAATGCCAGTATTCATTCGCAGTATTGCTATGTATAGAATCTCGTCCTGTATAAGATTAAAAGTATATATATATATATACAATATAGCATCTTTGAAATTTTCAATGCCAATCAACCAATTCGTAATCTATATTCACTAAATATACATGTATATAGTAACCATAGACCCAATAGTGTTAATACCAAAATATTACCAGATGCAACCATGAAATACCACCAATAAGTAAGACAATGTAATATTAGAACCATAATAGACGGGCAAATAATAGTAAAAAGCTTTGAATGAGCGAGAATACATTTATGAGTAAAGAGAGAGAGAGGGAGAGAGTGAGAGAGGGAGAGAGGGAGAGAGGGAAGGGGGATAGTGAGACACAGGCCCGATATCATCAACGCATGAGAATAATGCGCGCAGTGGCGCTGTGCGACGAACCATGCTTGTGCGCCCGCGGGCCCCTCAGCCCGGGCGCGGCCCCCTCGGGCTGGCCGGGCCAGTCCCCGGTGCGCTCGGCCTCCGTCGTCTCCGATACGTAGCGCATCTCGCGGGCGACCCGCTCGCCGTTCGGCTGGACGTAGTCGACGATGTCCTCGTCGCGGGTCTTCGCGTAGCGCTGGCTCGCCTCCTTGCGCCGCTCCCGCGGCCCGTCGACCTCGTCCGCCGTGCCAGCGGCCGCCGAGGCCACCTGACCCTCGTCCGGCAGCTCGTCGTCCTTGATCTGCAACGCGTTTCATTAGTGCCGGCGTTTATTCGATCGTTGTGCGTTTGATATATATATATATACATACATTATATTATTATTCTTAATATTATAAATGACGAGGCGGCCGATTTTATGAATATTATAAGTGTATATGTACAAATGATGACAGCGGTGTGACGCCGCATGATATATATACATATATATATATATATATATATATATATATATATATATATATATATACTAATATATACTGGTGATACTTGTATGGGTGGGAACGTTCTAGCAGCACGAGACGATCGCGACAGGTGCGCTGGGAAGACGAGTCTTCCGATGGTAGAGTGAGGGGGTGTCGTAAAAACAAAAAAAAAAAAATCATAAAAAAAAGAAGCAACAAGAAAGAATCAGCGATTATGCGTTATAGTACAGTTGGTAAATAGTCACCGATTGAAATAACACAGATTCGATCACTGACCATCGGTCAATAATTATCGAATCAATCTTAATGGCTTCTTGAAGGCTCACTGATTTCTTAATGAAGGAGTACTGCTTGACTCGGCTGTTCTTTTTTTCTGATTTTTTTGTATATATTGAATTATTATTAATAGATTTCTTGCAATGTTGAACACATCGATCCAATAGCTGATTCCGCTGGATATTTGCTACTGTAAACGGTAATTTTTTTCCTGCAATCCGATGCAATGAAATTCGGCCCACAATTAACGTATACTTAAGTTTTCATTACTAAAACTTTGTTACTAAACAGTGAATATTCAACGATTTCTGCAGTGCACATATTCACTAATTTCTATAGTAATGAAAATTTCATCGTATTATAGTCACGATAAATTTATTGCGTATAATCAGTGTTTCAACTTTTACTGATGCGAATTTAGAAAACGCCGAATCAGTTAACAACACAAGTTTGATTTTTGCAGTCACCGGAATAAAGGCAGAAATTGATATCGGCAGTAATATTATAAACGCGATAAAGTCTAATTATATATTATATATACAATATGTAAGGAATTGTAACGTGCAGTAATGAGTTTAATTTATTATTCATACACTTACATGCGCGTATTACGCATGTGATATAAATTGCGTTGAGAGTGTGATGAACATCCAAAAATATCTTGAGAGTGACGAATTATAAGCAATGAAAGACGCCCCCCCCTTTTTTTGATAACGCCTAAAGAGCCCTTTTACAACCACATGAAAATCAGTGAAAAACTACTCCTTCGATCAGCCGGCTGCCGATAACGAATCCCTAAGATGATAAAGAGACTAATGCAATCAGTACAAATTCGAATTAATTCTCGGCGATTAGCATTGCACATATTTCGATTGACGATTATTCGATCAGCACTGGTGCAAAATCACCGATTCATTGCTGGCGGATACAATTAATTCGACTGCGCGCATGAAACTCCCGAGGTCACAATCCGCATATACGTCTAATTTTCGTTAACCGAAATTTTTCATCATAGCTTCGAGGACCCGCAGTCGCTAATGATCCGCGAAGGACGACCGTTTAGCGGCGAAGATCGCGATCGCGAAGAAATTTTACAGTGCTTCGTAGTTGGAGAAATAAACGGACTGGGGGGGGGGGATTGTGAAGAAGAAAAAAGTTCGAATAATCGAAGGCGTGATGAGTAAAAAAGCTCGAAATAACAACGTTATAGCAGCTTTAGAGTAATAGGAGGCATTATCTGATATCTCGAGCGCGAAGACTCCCCGTCGATCGTATCGAGGGCAAGTTTTTCGTTTGATTTGCGGCGTGAAATTCTTTCGGGATAATCAGCCCGACGTATTAATTACCTACTTTTTAACCGATGTCTATATATATTTATAAGTTTATACTTATTCATTTCGACGATCGCGTGAATTATTCTTATACGGATGATTCGAAATAATTGAGAATACGGCATTAAGATAATTCTGATTTATTTGTTCCGTATATATATATATATATATATATATATATATATATATATATATATATATATAGTACAAATAATCTCCAGGTTTTAAATCGTAACCACCACTATCAAATGCACAAATCGCCGGTTCGGCGAAAGAATTCGCGCGGAATTAAATTGCGAGATACGGTAATAAATCGCATTCCGTTGGTAATATCGCGCACCGTTTTTAATTAAAAGGATTCGTTATCGGCGCCGAGGCTCTCCTCCTCTCCACGGCCATTTTGCATTTATAATCGATCAAATGCCGCGGATTCCGATCGGTCCAGTTCGAAAATCGAGGGGGAGATTTACTTCCCGCGCCGCCTTTCGTATCCTTTGAGAGCTTCGGGTCACGCATCATATATAGACACGGTTTTCTTCATTTTCTTTTAATATCGATTGAGATTCGTAAGATAAAATAAATCAACCGTACGAGATATTTGTTTAAAAAATTAAGAATCAAAGGAGGTTTATATTATTTCGTTAATTCTCTATTCGAACTATTTACTCTACAAGTGTAAAGTGACAAATTTTGGGTTGTTTTCGTTTTTTATCTATTTACTTATTTTTTTGCTATTGTGTAACCATCGCTTTAACGTAAAGATCGTCGACGTCCACAGGTTCGATAATAAAAAGTGGCAAAAATAATTTTTCATATTTTACCCTTTGAATTTATTTTACGCAAAACCATTTTCAATTAAAAATTTTATTTTATTTGTTTTTATCGTCCACAAGAAGTCGCAAGTCGTTTAGCAGTTTTGTTTTATTCGTCCTATTATCGTTCCTCTTTCATTTTTTACCAATCAACAGCAAAATATATAGAAATCTACTACCGATTTTTACCTGCGTAGCATTCTAATCGAACAACCTCATGCATATACGATGCTAATTTTCAAGTATTTTGTTTAAATTAAAAATGAAATTAATAAATAAATTTATGCCTGTCTTAAGGTCCTGTCATAATACCAGTCGGCCTGTCTCTGTTTAGAATCAAGCCGCGAATAATTTCATCTTCTTAAGAAGTCTGCCTGTTGTATAACAATAGAACTGTCAAGACCGATGTAAAAATATTTATTAGCTCGTTAAAAAGAAATCGACGTAAGAATTTCTGATTTTTAATTCTAAAGAAAATCATACCTGTTTATAGTAATGAAAATGGTTTTCAAAAATAGAAACGATTTTCCTCCATTGAAAGCTGAACACCAGTCTCTAGCGTATTTTTTGGTTTGGACGGTGGTACCGGCTTATAAAGCTATATATTTTAATCAGGGTAAAAAATCCCATTAAAAAACTCCCATACCAGTTTTACCCCAACCTTTCTTTCCCCCTGCGCGAGAATTCCCACCTTTTTCTTCGGTGTTAAATCTATACATACACACACACACACACACACACACACACACACACACACACACACACACACACACACACACACACACACACACACACACACACACACACACACACACACACACACACACACACACACACACACACACATATATATGCAGAGGTCGATGAAAAGAGAAAAGACGAAGCGTTTAAAAAGAAAAGCATCCCTTATAAAAATCTACCCGCCCATATATCCATAACGAAAACATCGAAAGGCACTTTACTCGGAAATTTTATAAATAAGCCGCGCGCATTATAAATCCGAGCGCTATCTGTTCGCGCGCCCGTCTTGGGAATATTATGCGTGTGTGTGTGTGTGTGTGTGAGCGCGCGCGAGCGCGTATAATCGTACGCGCACTTCCATCCCCGATGATGGATATCGAGCTGGGTCCCCTCGATAATTAGCTCGATAAATTCTCGGGCGCACCACCGGGGCCCGACGCGCGTACCTCGGCGAGCCGCCCGTCCCTCGTGGGTCGCGCCTCGAGGAGCACCCGGGAAACAGCAGACCGGGTGTATGTACCCTCGCGGAGTATAAATCGCGTCGCCTGCGAACGAGCGTACGCGCCGCCCCTCACCCGCCCAGTCGCCAATTTCGTATAATACGTATAATACGTGGGCGCGCAAAAGGGGCGCAAATGGAGGGAGGCGGCATATTCGGGAGTGCGTATCGCGATAAATAGGGGTGTGACTGGGGGGGGGGAGATAGAGTACAAATTAGACTTTTTTGTTTTAATACGTAACGTGCAGAAAATTATGCCTTGAAACCGCTCGAGCGCCCCTCCTCCCGCCCTACACTGAGTTTATGGATGTATATTGTGTAACTGGTGCATGTGTACGCGTATATGTACGGAAATTGGCGCTTAAGTTGACACGCTCGTTCTATACGCTTATGTAGGCCACACGCGCGCGCGCGCGTGTGTGTGTGTGTGTGTGTGTATAGATATAGAATTATTGGCCCGCAACGACGACGCGGCTTAAACGCCATCATCATCGAATTTAATTAAAAGTTTACCCTGCCCGTCCCCGGTGTATTTATAATATACAGCGCTCGAAGAGCGAAGCGAGTTCTGCTTTGTCGTCTACTTGTTTTGCTCCTCTTCTTTCGACGCCCCCCCCCTCTCCTTCCCATTCCCCGGACATTCTCTTTCCTTTTGATCGTGATAGATATAGGATAATTTCAGGATACTTGTGTATACATACATATATATATATATATATATATATATATATATATATATATATATATACTCTAGTAGAGGTTCCTTGAAGCGCTTTAATGTCGAGCGAGGATGACTTTTCCGGGCGCGAGGGAATGAGTTTTTCACTTTTTGCTGCGTCAACTGTGTGTGCATATATATCAAGAGAGGCTCGTTGATGCTCTTACTAAGAGAAATTACTGGTTTTTTCCCATGAAAGTTTATGTAATTATAGCTCGAAAGCTATAAATTTTCATTTTATATATTGCACATTGGCATTGACATTAATGTATTGGTAAGGAGATATTTTAATTTTCCTCATTAAATTCTTATAATAATAATTACGTATAAATATTTTTCAAAAGCTTTTATATAGGATTCAGAAAGTTTTACTAAGTTAAAAGTAGTTTCTATACACTTATATTTTACATTATTTGTTTATCATAGTTCTTTATGATTTACCGATATGTCGACGATGGAAAAATTTATCTGCTTAACAAATCGTACTTTCTCATCATTTTGCAATTTACACCGGTAGTTCAATAATTATTTTATTCAATAAATCATCATTTATTGGTTTTTATTGTCGTAAGATCCGTATAGAACATTCTGAAAAAATAATAGATCGGTGAAAGATATCGTTTTTCTTCTCCTTACTTTCATAAAGGAAAAAACAAGAGGATTTTTTTTCTGTTTTCCTAAAAGAACCCGTACACTAGTAGAGCGGTGTAAAAATAACAAAGTGCCAATTTTCCCGTGATTATACATCGGCTATACTGTGCATTATATAGCTTCAATTTTCAGAAGAATATACGACTCGAATCAAAACGAAAAAAAAGGGGAGGAGATCGAGAAGAAGAAAAAAAATTAATTTTTCCTAAGAACAGCACTTTCTTTTACCGCTAAAGCACACTTTCGCGCAATTATTTCGAAAGACAGACAGAGAGAGAAAGAGAGAGAGAGAGAGAGAGAGAGAGAGAGAGAGAGAGAGAGAGAGAGACAGGTAGAGAGACAGGGAGAAAAATTGAATTCCGCATCGAGTATTATGCGGGCGCGCGCCTGAACAATCATTCCAAGAGACAATGCTTCCTCGTTAATTAAATGACGAAATCCGGCATACCGGCAAGAGAGAATATATATATGTATAAGTGCATTCTATTATATCCCAAGCTGTTAAGAAGGTATTATATACATATATATATATATATATATATATATAAGATCGGCACCGCACAGCTGCAGACAATATATATTATACTCTCCGTTTCTTTTCCTCAAAAGCTCCGTTTAAAGACAGAGTGATTTATGTGCGTCGTGACACCTTTAGGAGCTTATATATATATATATATATATATATATATATATATATATATAATCTAAAACTAAATAATTTGTAGGTATGTCTGTGTGGTGTACATATATAGAAAATAAATGTATATATAACGAGCGTTCGGCCGTTAAAAGATGAAAAATTAGATTAGAAAGTCGTCTAATTGCGCTCGTTTGATCAATCCCCATTCTTCGCTTTTCTCATATATATATATATATATATATATATATATATATATATATATATATATATATATATATATATATATATAGGAAAGATCCCGCCCGTGGTATTGTTGAATTGCCGTTTTGTCAGGTGCATTAATCATTTTAAGGAAAAATTCACGAGGCAAAATCCCAGACCCTTGCGCCACACAGCCAGTGAAAATAATTTTGCGATCGCTTGTAAATTTTAGTTGAATTCGCTGACGCACACACACACACACACACACACAGTCACAACTAGTTTGGTCGAAATCGAATTCTTAGAATTTTCAAATAATTTCGAAGGGGTCCTAATTAAGAAATTAAGTTAGGAATCCATGTCGAAGCTTTTAGCAGTTCCCCATATCTCTTTACCATCGAATTTTTCTGATAACTCCCATAAATGAAGATGTTCAACTAATGGAAATAACTGGTCGAACAAGATTGTATATATATACACACACTAATGCATATATTTATATATTCGTATGTATTGAAAACACGAATAGAACAGACAGTGTATTCAAATCACTATATATATAATAGATAAACTGGTATACTGACGCATTTCGAGCATATATATCTAGAAAAAGCGAGTTGCTTTTAGCTGTGCATATAAGACGCCGTAACACTGTAAATATTTATACGATTAATTTAAATGTCATACACTTAGATTATATATGCACTTCTAAATCTGTATAATTGAGTAAAAAATTTTTTACTTTAACAATGCAATATATATATATATATATATATATATATATATATATATATATATGCATACATTATTGTTCAATCGTGTACGAGGCAGCGGGAGCGCGGGAACTATAATTGTAACAAAAGGATGAAATCGCAACGAAAATGAAAATAACGCGGCGCGAATCGCGAAGAGCTCGGCCGATACTCTCTCAGTCCCCGTACATTGAACATCGCAACATCCGACAATAGCGCTGCAAATTCCGAACCCGCGAACCCATAAACACGAAATCCCCGTACGTTAAAATCACAATTAATCGCAGCATTTTGCATCCCCGAAGCTCGCAAATGCCGATGTTCCAACTTACGAAATCCATGACGAGCAATTTTGATTGTGCTTCTTTTGAATTTTTTGTGATGTTTTTGTACTGTTTTGTTTTGTTTTTTATTTATTTGTTGATGCAATAAAAGATTTTGTAATGCGCTAGGGTAATAATTTACCGATGAATTGTAATTTAGAATAAAAATATATATATATATATATATATATATAGGAGACGCGAAGTTTTTGAACGCGATTGGTTCGTTGTCCAGTGTTGAATCAAAGCAACGATAGAATCCATCCGTAATGTTCACCGTTTCGAAATTAGAGAGTACAGCCTGTACAGGAGGTACGAGCCTAACGAAACTGTCATCATATATTTCTACATATACACTTGTGCAGCTTCATCATGTACATATATATATACATATCATATCCACGAACAATTATACAGAAATATATGTATAATATTGATGTATACAAAAAAAAAAAAATAAAAAAAAAAATACTACAACACTCACCTCCTCGTGCTCGACGGTGGTCTTCCTCTCGGTGACGATCTGGCCGCCCTCCTTCAGCTCGCTACGCTCGAGCGTCCTCTCCGTGTCGACGACCTTGTTCGACCTCGTCGTGTGCTGGAGGACGCGCGGCCCAGCGGACTTCTGCTGCTGCTGCTGCTGCTGCTGATGATGATGATGGGCCGCCAGCTGCCGCTTCGACTCGGCAAGCGCGGCCCTCAGGTCGCCCCGGTTGTTGCGCACCGCCCGCAGATACGCCTAAGGGATCCAACGGGAGCGAGAAAGAGAGACGGACGCGGAGTTAGAAAGAGATGCAGATAAATATAGAGATAAGTATAGAGATGCTTTATATTTGCGTGCGTGCGTGCGTGCGTGCACGCGTGTGTGTGGGTAGGCGCGCGTGTAGGCGTGCTTTATACATATATGTGTATATATATATATATATATATATATATATATATATATATATATATATATGCAGAATATGCCCCGGGCTAGATATATATAGAGGAGGATCTCGTTTTGCTGTACTACAAGAAGAGAGTGCACCATCCCAGGCATATAGGACGCGTGAGTGAGAGTGGGGGGAGGGGTAAGCGCATATATACAGTTTCATATATACATAAAAGACTTATGCGCTTTTACACACACACACACACACACACATTCAGCTCGTGGCTTTTATTATGTGCTTTCTAATGATCGGTAAGATCGGAGAATTTTGATTCTTTGAGATATAGAAAAAAGCAAGATCTTTAAGACTTGCACAGGGAAGTATTTGTAATTTTCATGGCAATAATATATATTTATGTATTTCTCATAAAATCAAAGGAGAGTGAGAGCTAATTTCTGCAATGAAAGACAAGCATCTGTGCATTGAAAGGACTATGTCTGCTAAAATTTTTAAAGATAACTGTATACATCATCGATGGAATACGCGCGAAACGTGAATAATTTCGCCATATGTAAATGCAGAATTGTAAAAATCTGCGTAGCCATGTGAAAGAGGTCGGGAAAAAAATAAATAAGTCGATCCGTCTGTCGTACGAATGGTAATATATGCCGGGCTCGGCTTACATTGCCTCGCTAATTTATTGATTACACACGCGCGGTGTAACGATTATATAAATATAGCGATGAAGCGACTCATAAGAATTAACATACACGTATGAAGATATATGTGCATATATATGTGTGTCCGTATGTGTGTACACGCATCATATATACAATGGACAAAACGTATGTTCGCGCGTGGTATCGAGGAACAAGGAGGAAAGTCCCGAACAAGGAATGCGGTCAAAGTTCATGGATTTCGTACGCTCTCGGACGATGGCTTATTTTCAATAGTAGACGTACAATTGCGATATACCTGTCTAGTGTCGACAATTCCGGAGGGTTCATGGACTCGCAGGTATACTACGGCGCGCGCGCGCGCGCACATACACACAGAGGCATACCACACAGGTTGGAAGAGATTTCTTAATGTGCAGTGAAACCGCATTCTTCCGGGTTTATATACATATACATAAATATATATATAAATCTATAGATGTATATATATATGTGTGTGTGTGTGTGTGTTTGTGTGTGTGTGTGTGTGCGCGCGCGCGTGCGTATGTATTCATAGGTTAACAATTATCGAAAAAAGACGATCGAACTTTTGCCAAGGGGCGCGACGTTGTGATTTACATTTTATATTATACAGCGGAATACCGATTTAGATCGCGATTCAGGCAATGCTCCGAGAGATCCCCATGCAGGTTTATTAGCATTTCTACGAGGAGAGAGAAAGAGAGAGAGAGAGAGAGAAGAGAGTTTACGGCCGCGTTTGCGATTCTCAAACTTATTATAGATTCTGTGGACCCGTGTAAGCATGCATATATATGTATATATATACATATGTGTATATCAGGTTCATTTAACGGATTAAATAATTAAATAATGAAAACTATGAGCCGAAAAAAAATATGTCGATATGTTTAATTTTCGTGTATGCCTCTATTAGAACGCAATCTGATAAGTACACATATAAAGTAATGTAATTCTGTGGATCTGCAGTCAAACATCTGTGTGTGTGTGCGCGCGCGCGCGCGTGTGTGTGTGTATGTGTGCTTTCAAAGCTTGTCTTATAGTAAATAGGTTTTGTTCTGTTTTGCATGAATTTTTAAACTAATTTTAAATTAAAATTATCTAATTTTTTAGACTAATTTTTAACATAAATTTTGCATATATTGAAATTTCTTCTATATACTTCTGTTTTTGCATCTTCAAGTGCAGAGAGAAATAGTATGCTTATTTCATTAATGCGTTTATCTAATATGAATAAGCTCCCATACATCCCCGAAAGCATATGCACACACACACACACACACATATATAATTCTCGCATGACACTTTACCTCGGCGTCTGGTTCGCGCGCATAAAATTAAGCGATGCGGCGCTTATCTCCGGGTACATTCGTTCGCGCTTTACTCCCAAAGCAATACCTCTGTCTAGCGAATTTTTGTTTTGTTTTTCTCATCGATACACGATTCGCTTTCAAAATTTGACAGATCGAAAACCAGCATGTTTTATCCATTTTTTTTTGTCGCAAAAGAGCGTCACCGTCTTTTTGTTTTTTCCTTCGGCTGTCGACGCGCAACATCGCACGGCGCAATTCCTAAACGATGATGCTGCGCGGGGAATTATCTTTGGTAACGCGCAAAGAACGGTGAAGAAAATGCGAAAATTTTCTCGAACCAAATGCAGTCGCGGGGTTCGACGGGAATTAATCGAATCCTCTCGCGCAAGGGTCTTGACTTTTGCGCGGGTATGGGAAACAGAAATGGCAACTTTTCGCCGATTTTCGGCCGGAGGCTCGCGTAATAATCTCCGAAATTTTCGGCCTTCAATCGCGGTCGACTCGTGTCGCTTTCCTTCGGCAAATCAATCTCGCATTGTCGATGCCAATGCTTCCGTGAATGCTTCCTGAACTTTATACTATATATATAAATATAATACGCATTTTAATTTGATGCGCACATCCATACACGATGAAATTTCAATCAGCATAAATATATGCATATATTTATATATATATATATATATATATATATATATATATATATATCGAATTTCTGTATCCTTTCGAATTTCAAAACCAATTAATACGTATAAATCTCAGGGAACGATCGCGCTTCTTTGCTATTCACAAATTTACAAGAGACATCTACATATGTTAAAGGAAAGAGAGGAAAAAAACAACAATTTATAGGATCTGTTTCTCTCTCTCTCTCTCTCTCTCTCTCTTTACTTTATCGGTTTTCGCAACACGGACGAGCGTTAAAAGACCGCCGGGTACGCCGCGGAGGCGCGATAAGCGAGCGATGCGTTTCTTTTTTTTTAATCCCATTCTTAAAGCCGAAACAGCCGAGATGCCCCGGGATTTTCGCAATATAATGCCCGCTCGTCCGGAGAGAGCGTAGCGGTGGTAGCGGCACCAGCGGCGGCAGCAACAGCAGCGGCAGGTTAATTCTGCCCATCCCTCTTTTTAGAGAGTATATAAAAGAAAATGAGAGGGGGGGGGAGCAGAAAGAGAGAGAGACAGAGTGAGAGAGAGAGAGAAGAATTCTTGATATATATATATATATATATATATATATATATATATATATATATATGATATATATATATATATATATACTCGCCGCGGCGATCGGCGAAGCCTCGATATTTCCGCCTTATATGCTGTATGTATGTGTAGATATATATATGTACCGATTCGTCGACGATCCAACAGCAGGAGCGGCAGGGATACAATTATTCCGTTCACCTTTCCAAGATAATCACTGATTTGATATCACATATGTATCAAAACCTATATCCTTGTATAGATGTATGTATATAACACAGTCCGCGCACTTTAATTCTTCGTCTCCGCGTGTACAATACACACCGTCCACGTCGCTCTCTACACGGGCTCTTTGTATAATATCTCCGCGATTTCTATATGGTCCATGCACAGAACGGACCCGCGCACACGCGCGAACGCACACGCACACACACACACACACACATACGCACACAGAGAGAAACACTTAGGTACAGGCGCGCGCGCGTATGGACCGGTATACGTATATATTTATATGTCTATGTCTTATACACTTTCTCTAACTCGGAGCGATGTCGGCGCGGGCGCGCTCGCGCGCGCGCGTCAGGGGCGACTTCGCCTCGGCATCGGCCTCGCGGAGCTCGCATTCAAAAACCCGGCGGCGCGACGTGGATCCCGCCCGGTGGCGGAGGGGCCTGGTGGGGAGCGGAGCAGGCGGGGGGAGGGGGGGGGGAGACGAGACAGCGAGCCTCGGCGAGAGAGTAAAGGGGAACCGACGAGGCCGATGACGATGCCCCCGGCCGGGTCGTGCGGCGGCGTCCTCGTCGTCGCCGTCGTCGTCGAGGAAGGTGGAACGAGGAGGGTGGGAGAGGGGACGAGAGCGCACTATTATGCGCATATATGCACACGCGGGCGCCTAGGCCGGTCCGCGGCGAGCGAGTGCGCGAGCGGCATATTTGCCTGGGATGCGGTGCTGTGTTGCGCGCCCGTCCCCGGCTTCTCTCTCCGCAGTCTCGCAGTCTCCATCTCTTTCCCTCTCTCTCTCTCTCTCTCTCTCTCTCTCATCTCTGTCTCTCGCGCACACCGGCTCTCTTATATATATATATATATAGCTCTCACTCGCTCGCTCTTGTCTATGGCTATATATCTATATATTCCTCTCGGGTGAAGGGACGGGTAAAGACAGAGAGGGAGAAAGTATATATATATATATATATATATATATATATATATATATATATGTATATGTATATATGTATACACGAGGAATCGAGAGATTATCGGTGAGCGCGCCTCCTTTTCCCCACCCTCGTCTCTTCTCCTTCACGTCCTGCTCCTTTCCCCCTAGGCTCGCGATCCTGCATCTCTCCTTTGCACGCCCATCTTTATAATACACCTATACATATATACATTCTTGATCCTGTATACGCAGATATCTTCTCCTCTGGAGATATGTACACATGTAAGGACACACATATACATTCTCTCTCTCTCTCTGTCTCTCCCTTTCTTTATTTTTCTCTCGATTTTGTATATTTTCTATAACCCCTGCGTAGACCCTCTATATCTGCTCCCCCACTCCTCTCCACCCATACCTCCCACAACCTGTCGGTACATATATATATATATATATATATATATATACACATATACATATACGTATATACACTTGTCCGCATATACCGCTTCGATCGTCCTTCTCTCCCTCTTGACCGCCGCTCGTATGGCCGCGCCACTGCAGTCACGCACGCGCTCCGGGACTACCTGTTCCTCTCGTTTTTTGCGCCCGCGGCGGGATGCGAATCCACTTCTCTCGCTCCGGGAGATTATTTCTCTCTCTTTCTCGCTTTCTCCTTCTCTCTTGCCCTCTCCCTCTCCCTCTAATCACTCGCTTAGTTCCCTTCTCTCTGGATTCTCTCTCTCTCTCTCTCTCTCTCTTTTGCAAGAATCGCGATCTGTTAAGGTGTACTTCTTCTGTCTTCTCTCTCTCTCTCTCTCTCTCTCTCTCTCTCTCTCTCTCTCTAACTCTCTTTCTCTTTATTTATCTTCTTTCTCCCTCTTTAAAGAATGCAAAGTCGCCGCGCAACTACACACACACACACACACACACACACACACACACATACACAAATCAGATACAAACCCATACACAAGCGCGCACTTATACACATATCTATATCTAATATTATATTCAGGCGGCCTCCTACGGCCAGAAACACGCTTGACGCAGATATATATATATATATATATATATATATATATATATATATATATATGTACAGATGATCAGGACTGCGACAGCACTCCGCAAACGAATAATGCGTGCTTTCGGCGCACCAGACTTAGTATATATATACATATATATATACATCGTGAGAGAAAGAGAGAGAGAGAGAGAGAGAGAGAGAAAGCAAAATACGACAACAGAGGGAGAGATCGCTGACACGGATTTCCAGCAATGCGGGCACGGCACAAGGATTAGAACCGGCCGAGCCTTTCGCGGACGTATCGGCAATACGCGCGACCCGGGTTGATATACCGTCTCTCTTCACCTCGCGCGCACTCTCTCTCTCTCTCTCTCTCTCTCTCTCCGTCTCTATCTATCTCTCTCGCGTCGTCTCTTGTTTTCACCTGGTATGAATACCTGCCGCGATTCGTGATTTCTACAGGGTGGCACTCGTTAGATTTACCGTCTAACGCTATTCATGCGAATCTAAAAAGATGCATTAGTTGTAGCGTACAAAGGATAATTCGTAGAATAGTGCTTAAAAAGCTAATTGCAATAGATTAATTATAAAGTAATTGATTAATACATAAAAAGAAGATAGAAAATCAATAGTGGCCTCTAACAAGCTCGAATGCTGTAAAACAAATTAAAAAGTGTATACATTTCTACTAATTGATGGATATGTTTAAAAAGTGACTATAAGAGTAACCAATATCACTTCTGGAGCGAAAAAAAATTCAACCTGAGAACGTACGACAAATTTAGCCCATTAAGTTCCAAATCCCATCTGTTCCGATCCCTAAAGCAGCGTTACGTCTCGCCACGAATAGAGCAACATTCCGCTCTTTCGATTGGACGATATCAATTCGACTCTATCGGATTTTACGAGCACGTTCAAATAATAGCAACTGGATCTCGCGAAGAATCTGCCATTTCCTACTATCTTTTCTTAACGGCTCGGCTCGTTTGACAGCTATTGATGCTAGATCGGCCAAAAGCGTCGTAACATTAGTCCAATCGATTGCCATTTTATCATACGGCTATCGTTTCAATATCGTCCAGCGTATTATTACCGTGAAGAGAAAAAAAAACATAGTCCTAATGCTAAAACGAGGAAAAAGTATTTAATAAGTATCTCGCGGAATCGTCCCAGTAACTCTGCGATTCGTGCTTCATTCGGGAAATACGCTCTTCGAGCGGTCTTCGATCTAATAGTTCGCGGTAAAGTATCGAGAAGTCGTGCTGGGGACTAGGTCGCAATGCCAACTCTCTGGAAAATCATCGGGATTTCAAAGACAACGTTCAAAAAGTTTCTATACTTCACTGTAATCAAGATCTGTTTGAATGCACACTGTGAACATTTAAATGGCGCTGTATTACAGCCATCGTAACATAGTTCGAACGTCATGTTGAAATGAAAGTTTGATCGAAAATCAAAAAATTTAAACGGTTAAAATTTATCAAATCAAATATTTCGATGATACGTCTATCGTATTGTTAGATTGAAGATTCGCCTACTCGTAGTTGAGCATAAATTTCCTCCAGAAATGTTTTGAAAATATCGCATACTCATTCGGATGCTAATTCAAAACACATTGCATTATATATCTATATTGGTCATTAGGAGAATAAATCAACATGAAGTATGAGACTTGAATGATGAAATGCTTTGGAGAAGATGTCTCTTCTTCGCTGTTATAGAAATCCGCCAACCGTCAAAGGCTTCCGAATATTAGCCAGAAGACAATTGGAAAAACGTACGTTGTACATCGGACATTGGACTAGGAAGTATTGTCCTTGCCACTTTTAAGCGCACGATGGGAGTAACATGGATCTTTTATGGTCCTTCTTGAGGATTCCCTTAGTATTTATGAGTAGGCTAGAACTCTACAGATAATCCTAGAATCACATGCACGCGAAGTAGTTTTCTTGAAATATGGCTAATCATTATGACGGAATCTTTCGGCCTGTTGTTTTTCACATATCGCGTACAAAAGTTGAAAAGTGTACGTCTAAATTCTAACGTAGTCCGGCCAGCATTAATGACCGAGCAATGATCCAAATGAAGGAAGAACGAGTCCACGAAAAATCTGTTGCATACTACGTCGATGGTGAAATCATAAATATACAGTATAACATTTTACTGTTTTTTTTCTTCAGTGAATTAACATGAGGTTTCCATAAGAAATTCGATTTTTTTCAACAAGACTAGAAAGAGTCCCAGTACTGATACCAATACAACATATCCAAGACTAATGCTTGTATTTTCGAATTGATTCTCTTCCAGGATTGTATATGACAGCTTTAGAGTTTTACTGATATTCAGTCGCCGAGAGAAAGAGAGAGAGAGAGGGGGGGACCATAACCACCTATTCTAATACAGCTTTCGCAGCATTTCTAAGTGCTTCTACAGCATCACCAAGACAATAGATCCAAGAAATGGGCCCAGAACCGATCGATTTTTATCCGAAAAAACAGAACTTTGCTACCTTTCTGAAGACTAGAAGCAAATGCACGAGAAAAATTAGAGAAAGTACCCGGACGTAGACGGTCTAATGGATGGGAGAATAGAACAGTATAAAATATCTTGCTAAAGCAAAACAATCATAAAGAATGGAATGTCAACAAGCCATCGTAGACGAATTTCTCCGTAAGCACTGATGTAAAGCAGACTGGCGATATCGAGGAAAAATTTAGAATGAGTTACCAGCGTCTTTCCTTCCGTTCTTACCTGAACCCGGAAGCATAATCGACAAGAGGGATGAATTAAACGGACACGAGTCGAAAAGGCCACCGCCGCTCGGTTAATTAGCCAATAACGAGCATCCGCGAAAGTGTCGGAGATGGAGAGAAAGAGATCGAGTTTGACCGGGGCACGCATATTATTATGCCTCTAGGCGTCAACCCCCACCCTATTATATGCCTATTAGATCCCCAGACAATCGATCTTTAAATCAAAGCTCGACCTCTCTAATCAACAATCCGAAATCCCCCGCAGCGATCGTCGCTCCTACCCCCCCCCCTTCCTGATCCGACCAAACGAGCAAAAATGGTTTCGTCCTCCCCTCATCCTCCTAATGTACCACCTTTCCACCAAAAATCTTTCGGTTTTCGAAACAAGTTCGGCGATTTCTGGGTGACCAATGGCTGGGGGTTGCGGGCGCGATATCGACAGCAGGAGGATCGTCGGGGGCGTGCGGGGTATCTCTAAACACTATACTTTAATTAAACGAAAGCCATTACTTCTAATGATCGGGCTTGGAACGGCGGAGGCCGCGCATATTACACCGCTAATACGCGGGCGCACGCACTCGCGCACGCACGCGCGTTCGCGCAGAACTCGTCGGCGCGCTCGTGCACGGGGCGCTTAATGGCGCGCATCTCCCGCAGGGCTCGCCGCGAGCGGCTCGTTCTGCATAATCGGCGAAATTCTGCATATACGCGCGCGGCCTGCCTACGGATTTATGCAGCGGGCAGCGAGGGAGAGGGAACGAAAGGGGGGGGAGAGAAAGAGAGAGAGAGAGATAGAGAGAGGGAACGAGTGTATATATATATATATATATATATATATATATATATGTATAAGTGATAACTCACCTCCCGTATGCGCAGGGGCTACTAATGCAAGAATAAGAGAGAGGGAGATTCCAATGCAATCTAAAAACCAGTGCGGAGATATAAGACTCTGACAACTATGTAGTATGTATATGGATCTAGGTATCTGAGTATGTATGCATTTGTAGATGTATGCGTACCTGTATCAAGAAGGCGGGTAATTGCCTCGTTCGAGGGACTGCCTTGCGCAATTTGAATATATTTCGCGATTTCAATGTGCGCCTCCAGGGGGTTGCAAAAGAAAGACAGAAAGAGAATGAGAGATAGAGAGAGAGAGAGAGGGAGAGAAAGGTATTTTGTATATGGAGGGTCAGGCCGATTGAGCGAGAGCAAAAGAGAGAGAGAGAGAGAGAGAGAGAGAGAGAGAGAGAGAGAGAGCAACGGACGGCACGAAAAGGGAAGAGAAATGAGCAGAATATAGCGGTATATATCGGTCTATCGATCCTATTTATAAGGCCGGGCGGTTATATTCATTCGCCCTGCTCGAATACAGATGTTCAACTACCTTATATATATATATATATATATATATATCGCTCTACTCAGCGCGTGCGCACATACCGCCAGGCATAAACGAACCTACGTAATAGTCGATAAAAAGTCGAGAAATAAGAATATAATGACACGCAGAGGTATAGAGAGGGAGGGAGGCGTCGATGATCATATCCAGAGTTGGAGGAAAATTAGAGGCCGCGGCGAAACGATGAGGCGCGAGCGGCGGCGTTGCGTTTCCATGTGCATGCCTATTTACGTATATAGGCGCGAGGTGACGCGGCGAGAGCGCGATGCTCCGGACGCGGGCGCGCGCTACCGCGAAGGGTTCAAGGCGGCATAGAGCGCTGGAAGTTGATTATTCACACGGCTGGCAGACGGTTTACGGCCAGCGGCGAATGGAGGAAGATAACTGTCGCGAGGTTCGGGTTAATCGGTGCGCACGTGTAGCGATGAATTTCATTGTGGATCGATGGAGACGGAGATTTCGTCTGCGTCAAAACGCAAAACAAAAAAAAAAAACAAGGGCCAATAATTCCAAACGGCAGGAATGTCGCTAGAAAAGCGATATTTGCGAAGACTTAACGGGTACCAAATCCCGTCTCTGTCGGCCGCATAGTCATTTACGACAGAGAGCGATTTTCGATCAAATTCAATACGAACGCGACGGAAATAGCTGAATAATTTTTTAATGATATTATGATGATTGTTGCGATTAAAAAGACCACTGTTCCCCGCAAAATTCCTCTTACATCTCAAAGATCGGCAAAGTTGTAATATTTTTTTATGAACTTCCAATTCGATTGCACTTACCGCGAAAGCTTCTTGTCCGCGAAAATTGTGCAAGGGCTCGTTCTCATCGATTCGCCGACACCTATCCATTGCTTTTCGCTATAAGTAATTGTTTCGAATTTCGTCCTAGGAATAATGCGAGCAAAAGAAAGAACGCGCGCTTCTTATTAAATTCGTACGAATTAACTTTCGTACATCATCCGTAGTCCGCGAGATTCCCCCCCCCCGCGCAGCCCAATCCCCCTCGCACGACCGCCCGAGAATTCCCTCATCGAGCGCAGGACGAATTCCGTTATCGCGCGTATCCGCGCTCTCGCGACCGAGGGTCGCGCGCCGCGTCTACCCGTCTCGGCGGGATCCTTCTTTCTTCTTTCTTTCTTTTAAGGCCGAGCCGGCGAGATGGATGCGCGACGACCGAAATTCCGCGTGTACACAGATATATATGTATATGTATATATATATATATATATATATATATATATATATATATATATATATATACGCGTATATAATAGCGCCGGCGCGCTCCGGGGCACTTTCACATCGCGGGCCCCCGCGCGGGATCGAAGCCTTCGCGTTCGTTACTTTCGAATATTTCGTTCGTTCCTTGCTATTTTTTCTTCGTTATTTTTTGCTTTCGTTTTATCTCGAGTCGATCCTCCTCGGCACTGCTTCGCAACGACGGCGCATCCATCACTCGACATTGTGCAATGTATTATTTTTCGATATTTCGCAGGCTCCGAAGAATATATATGTATGTGTATGTGTGTGTATATATATATATATATATATATATATATATATATATATATATTGGAGATTCTTAATAAGGACGAAGTGCTCAGCGAAAGTATGTACAACTGAATTCACCGGTGGAATAATAATGCTGTAAGACGTTTGATGTGGAAAGATAATGTAGCATTGCACAAATATTCGAACTGCACGGTAAATTGAAAAAAAAAAAAAAGAAAAAAAAATTTTGCCTATGAAAACGCACGACTGTTAATCGGCATGCATTGTAATGGCTTTTCTAATTTGCGCAAATAATTAGTCTATACCCGATGAAAAATTTTCTAACGAAAAATTACAATATTGTCCAGAAATTTTGATCGGAGATCAAATAAAAATATAAAAATAATACCGTAGTTTCTTATAAATTTTACTAGGTTAATGGTAAATTATCAAATTTTCGCCGATAAAAATTTTCCAGATATATCAGCGATCATTTAGATTTTCTATGATCTAATCACCGAATGCAGTATTATAAATTTTATCCAAAAAATTCTTCTCAGTATGGAGTTAAAATGTAAAAGGTACTCGTCCCATCCTCATTGTTCATTCCTGTCACGAAACGTCCGCTGCAATGAGGCAAGGGTCTGTGCTAAGTTATAGTTCTTTTCGGTTTCTACACATCAATACGTGCAGTCATCCCTGAATTGCAGAATTATAATTCTATTTGAAAGAATAATAGGGGACTGATTAATAAGGAAGAAAAGTTGTCCGAAATTATGTGCAATGGGTTCTATGCGCAACGTTCGATTCAGACTTTCAGATGGAGATCTTAACGTTTCAACAAGCCGATACGGGAATAATCCACGTTGGCTCGATACGCCGTATGTCCATAAAAGAGGACCGGGTGTGTTCAGATATACCCCATTCCTTGGGCGGTTTCGCCCGCCCCCCTTCACCGGACGGATGGGAATACGATACGTCAACTGAATATTTGCCGTTAAGACGAGGATTGCGATCTTTCTTTAAATCCTAAGTGTAATTTTAGCGTTTAAAAATATACATTTTGAACAGAACGGATGGGAGTTTTTACGACAGAATTCAAAAGCATTCAGAGTACACACAGCGATTGGTAAAATATATATAATGTTCTCAATGTAGACTGGATTAAAGGACGGAGACACTGGTTCGGTAAGGGGTGTCACGTATTATACGCCAACACCGATGTAGTACAATGTGGTATTGGCCGGAGTGGCTCGGATAATATCTCCGTGTATTCTTTCGGCGAACGGGACGGGATTAAAACTGTCCGTACAGACAGTCGGTCGTTAGACGACAAAATCTACGAAAATCGACGTACAATAAGGATTCGCGGCTGAAGCCCGATATACCGTGTATTCCGTCGAACGGTAAAACAGACTCGCATGGCGATTACCCGGGTCCATAGACGAGGGTGGATTGGAAAAATGGGCAATTTTTACGAGGGAGACGTTCGGTTGCTCGCTGGATCCGTCGGAATTTACACAAACGGAGAGGACTTCGAACGATCGAGGATTAGAAGGTTCAACGCTTGCGGATTCGAGTAGAGAGCCATACGATCGATCATCGGACCTATAAATATTACTTTATTTCTTAAGCTACCTCGGTTAGACCTAGTAGAACGATCGCCGTAATCGGACCACAATCAATTTTGGAATATTCGACAAGTAATAGAAACCAGAAAATCTGCGTCTGCTCACTGTGCTCCGTAAAGGCGAAAAATCTTTTAACACGAAACTTCTTGTATCTTCATAGTCTCAATATCCAACTGTTTGTCTGGCAATCGTTAATTTTTATTTCAGAATTCTTCTTTCGAATCCATTGTCGATTTAATGCTTATAATCAGCACCACTGAAATACACGACACATCGATGTAATAAGAAAGCGCGAGAGCGCATAAATTAATTTATGGAACGCGTGGACTGCCGATGCGCATCGTACAATGCAGCGATATATATATATATATATATATATATATATATATATATGCGGGCGCGCGCGCGCGCGTGTGTGTGTGTGTGTGTACATCACAAGCTTGAAAAGAAGGACGAGGAGAAAATCGGCAACACGATATTCCGCTATATGTTACATACCGCACGATATCCCGCTGTTGGGACCGACGTTTATACATATAAACACATACACACACACGCGCGAACACACACGCGCGCGCACACACGTGCACTCTTATCTATATATATATATATACATATATATATCGAAAGACAATCGAAGCGAAAAATGGAACAGCAACGGGGCGGCATGCCAGTAGCGCAGAGCTCGCTCGGCACAAGATACCAAAGCGTATAATTAACAGTAGTTCGGTCGCGCGATGCAAAAGGGGAAAGCAGGGTGGTGCTGCGGGGGCGGGAGAGGGGTATGTATTCGAGGGGAGGCGGGTAAGAAGAAAATAGCCTAACACAATATGATTAGCGACGGGCGTTGAGGGGACGCGGAACGAGGAGAGGATAAATGGAGAAGGTAAAAAGAACCCGACGTACGTATATACATATATATATATATATATATATATATATATATATATATATATATATATATATATGCGCGTGAGACAAAGGCGTAACAGGAGATAAGACCCTCTTCTGATAAATATATATATATATATATATATATATATATATATATATATATGGACGATGGCGCGGCGATCTCGTATCGAGTATACATATATAGGGAAGCGAGAAAAGGGTGCCGCACGCGGCAACGTTCTACTGCAGCCGCCGTTGTTGCTGCTGCTGCTGCTGCTGCTGCATCGTAGGTCGCGAGGAGAAAGGCCCCGCCGCGCCACTATGCCGAGGCGACGAAGAGCCGGAGGGAAAGAGAGACTGAGAGACAGAGACAGAGACAGGGAGCTTCAGAGAAATGAAAGGATGATCGCGTGTATACATACATATACGCAAGCGAGAGAGCTAGAAGTGATTTCTCTATGTGTACTTGTATGTGTGAGGGCAGCCCCTGTGTACTCGATGTTTTTGTATGTTTGTGTCTGTGCGTGAGAGAGAGAGAGAGAGAGAGAGAGAGAGAGAGAGAAGGACCCGAGGCGCAGGTGCAGCAGTGCGGCCACACGTCGAGCTCCCGAGGATAGCACATGCCGAGTGCAATATACTTGCGCCTAATGTATATATATATATATATATATATATATATATATATATATATATATACTATATATATACATATATACATACACGGAGAGATGTCGTTGCGGGTTTATTGTGTAGCTCAGACACGACTAATAAATATATATATATATATATATATATATATATATATATATATATATACATACACATATAAACTTGTGCCTCTGCCTTTATTTAAAAGCCCAGCGCGCGGGTGGGTGCGGCATTAGATGCAACTCCGCGGCCGCGCGCGCGTGTCGCGTCAAAAACATGATCGTGGCGTCGAGGGGAGGGGGTTCCTTCAAGAAATTTCCGATACGATCTTTTTTAATTTTTGTTGTAAACGAAGGTTGTTTTTTAAATGAAGAGGTGTGAGGATAAGTATATTTGTGTTGAAATTTCGTGTTTTCAAAGTTGATGAAATTTTTTTTTTTTTCAATTTATATATATAGATATGCACGCCATAACCTTTCATAAAAATGTAATTAATGGAACATATGTGATTGAATCAGTTAATAATTTAC
>JACCIC010000014.1:2505000-2512500 GCA_018907035.1 Sycobia sp. Sy_11
CTTGCGCGGATCGTCGCCGGTCGTGCGCCTCTGAATGGGACAAAACAAGAACAGAAAAAAAAAGAAAATGTTAAATCATCCGCGCTCATTGATTCGTAGCCGCATAGAACTCTAGATTGTCAGTGGGGTCAGTTGCTATGATAATGGATAGTGGATTGTGTTTGTGTGCGCGCGTGTATGAACGTATATATAGGTGATGTATACAGAAGGAATTCCGTGCAGGAGACGAAGCTTTCACTTTTTTGAGGAACGATGACCCGATGTAGATAAAGTGTATCGTAGGATGATTTTGGAGAAACGATCGGTTGATATATGAAACGCGCATACGACGAATTGTTCGCGCGTCAAGTGGGTAAACGAGGTTTTAATTGGGGATAAGTAAATATATATATATATAGAGACGCGAGTCAACGAGCTTAACGAGCGTTTAAGAGTAAAAAACCGGCCACGAATGTCACGGGTGTCCGTCGGAACACCCAGTCGTTGGGACATTGGAGATCGACTGGAAATACGTCCGTGGGTGTCCAAACTGTTATCAGATCCGTTTTTGTTTTCTAATGCGAAAATTTACGGGATTTTTTTCCCATATGACACCAATTGTGCCATAAACAATATTTACGCGAATCGGAGGAATACATCGTTCGAACGATCAAAGATTCGAAATAAAAGAGAAGCGCGATTCTTTCTTTTATTTTTATCTAATTCAAGTTTAAAATAAGGCACTGGATCGGAAGTCAGTTAAATTTTCACTTACTTTATAAGAAACAAAAAGCCAATTGACAATTTCCCGATGAAATATTTAGCCTAAGGCGAAATCATGGGAACGAAGGAAGGATCTTATTCAATTTTGACGCGAACCGCGCAATCTTGAATAAGACGGAAAATCTCGAATGAATTAAATTTTTTTCGAAAATCACGACTATCTTATATCGAGAGCCTTGTAGTTTCAAATGTTTTCGCGTACAACAATTTTTTTTTTTTTTATTTTAGAGATCCTCGACTCCCCTGGTAGATCGTGATTATTGTTGCATTCTTATGACCGACATACAGTAAGCTTCCCTTTGTCATTCGCATTCAATGGCATTTTAAACGCCGCAAAATTAATCGATAGCCAGCCTCGGTTTATTACTTAATATTTACGTAAGTGATGAAATTTTCGTTATTATTTGAACGATTTGGGGTTAAGAGCTGCGGTATTTATTGGGTTGTTAAACTTTTTGAGACTCGTTAATAAAAAAAATCGAAACCTCTTTAAAGCAAATTGTACTGGACATACGAATGGGCAAATTATAGAGGCAAATGAAAACATTTTGCTACGAAGCTAAAAGCAAACGAATATATCATTTTCCCGCTTTTATATAGTGAATAGCGAAATACTTCGAATTCCTTTGTAATTGAAATGAAAATAGCCGCGTTTATACATATATATATACATATATATATATATATATATATATATATATATATATATATATATGCACGTATAAAGCGCTTGAATTATTCTCCTTATAAACCAAACTGAATTTACGTTCGGTCAACTTTTTAATACGTATGTATTGAGGAAAAGATTAGAAGTAACGTTTATCGTGCCCGTTAAGTGCGCGACGAATCGTTAAAATAAATTGTAAATTTTCACGTTTCCTTAATCATGAGCACGTCTTGCGTTATGCGCCTTGACGCTTATCTTCTCGCCCGTAAATCATTTTTTTTTTATTCTGCATAAATATACACATACACACGTGAGCTTTTACCGATATTGAGTGTTAAAGCCGAGATATTTTGACCCCCGATATTTGAAGTCCACCGAAAATGTTTTATATGAAAATTATTTTTGTTTCATAGAGACATTTATAAATATATATATATGTATATATATTGTTTTGTATTGCTTTACAGGGCAACGAGTGACGACAGAGTGACCGAAGCATCATCTATATATTTTTACAATAATCATAATGCAAATAAATATAATTACTAAAATTTAATTTAGTTATCTTATTATTATCTTAAATGTACATCAGTAAAACAAACGTCGAACAAAAGCACAAATGCGACAGTGTCGGGACAATCATCCGCACGCGGATAATTTTATAAAGGGTGTAATTTCGAAGATGACGTATGTATGCGCGCGCGCGTGAGCAGGCAATGGATATAATCGAGCGAGCGAAGGAGAAGAGGGCGAGTGAGGAGGCAAGCGGCCGGGTAATAAAAATAAGAAGAAACGCTAAGCAGAGGTATCACTCACTTCCTGCGTGGTGTGCTCCTGCTGCTCGACGTCTTCCGTGGTGTTGGTCGTGACGAGGGGCCCCGAGTCCACGACGACTTCCCCGTCCTCGAGGACGACTTGACGCTTGACGCGGGTCTCGATCTGCCGCGTCGTCGTGATTTCCTTCTTCTTCCGCGTTTCCCACTCCTCTGCAAGTGCGACAGACGTGTAGGGGGTGAGAGGGGATGGGGGTCATTGAATCGTTACGAATAAACAGCTCATTTTCTCCCTTCTACCCAACCTCCCCCCCTTACCCCTCGACTCCCATCGTCCCATCACCCGTGAAATATATATATATATATATATATATATATATATATATATATATTTGAATGGACGTACTATGCGCTATTCTTCGCTAAGGAAAATCAGGAGAAACGCGTCGCCGATTCCTTTTAGATAAAATATTATTACGTTCAAGTCTTTATGAATAGAGGTTGAAAATCAAATCAAAAATCGAGTCGTTACGAGCTATCGAAATGTGACTGAACTTTATCATTGATTTTTGAGACAGAGAATCTACATCCGATCTTACGATGTATCGATCAAGCCGGCTATTCTAGCTCGGACCAGTTCAGATTATTCCACTGCAAAGTGCAATAATAACGAGAAAAAAAACACGTTGTTATTGTTCGTTTTCCAAATTCTACAGCCCTGAGGATTTTGTTGTTTTTTTTTATAAAAAAGTCGAATATCATTATAAAATACAAGTTTCATTGGTAATTTTGTAAAACAACCTTGAATTGGCTTCAATATCTTATTCTTTTGCGAAAATGTCACGTTTTGCACTTTTCACATTTACACATTGTTTTACATCTGACAATCTATATTAACATAACCTAAACGCGACGGGATAAATTAGTTTTTTTTTAAGCATAAAAAATGAATGCCGATGAAAAATTAGCAAAAAATTTTGTTTTATTCTAGACAGTTTGATTTTAAAAATCTTCAAAATCGCTACTTTAATTAAGCTCAAGTTACGTCACGCGCCGCGACACTCGAGATTCTAGGCTTTGCGAGGGTAATGGGGATAAATTATATTACAGATAGATTGGTTAAGGTTTTATGCATTTCGTGATTCGAGCATTAACCCAACTCATAAATAACCTTCCCATGTAAGTCATGTGAAACGTTTTTCAGATCCGTAAAAAAAAAAAATGAAACACACGAACATTTAAAAGTGATGTATGTGTCCAAAAAATAAGATATCTCAGAGCCGATAAGTTTAATTTTTTAATTATTTTAAATTTTAATCAAAATCCGCGAGGCTGCACAATCTGGAAATCTAAAAAAGCCATCTGTTTTCTTTTTTAACATGCTATCTATTAAATAATATTATATTCTATCTCAAAAACCTGATAAAAAGGAGCAATTTTGCAAATTTAAATTCAGCTGGATAAAAATCATCTATCGAGCAGCGCAGTTACTTTTATCTAACTAAAAATCGTTAAAATTGTATTGGATTGTGAAATCCTTAATCTTGTAGTCACAAACTGTTGTTAGAAATATTTATGATATATATATATAATTTAGGATTTTAGTTGTTTGATTATTATCCTTTTTATTATGTATAAACATAATACAATTAAAACTCACGAACCGTTGGATCTTGGATAAATTTTCTTTTACTTCGTTTCATTTATCATGGGTCATATTTTTTTTTTCCTCAATACTGTATAACGATTCGCAATTGAAAGAGACAGAGATCGGATAAACGAATTTCCTGTAGCAACGAAAATGACGATGAAAAATCATAATCTAGTTTTCCAAATGATTTTAACGCGCCGATCACGATTCTCATCTCAAAATTGGTCTTTTATGTGCTATTTTCGAGATATCCTACTGTAAAATTTAAAAGAACACGTTAATAAACTACACTGGAAGCTACGTAGCGCCAAAAATATATTTTTGTTTATGAAAGCCGATAAAGAGGTGATCGAAGTATAATTCTCGCATTATCAAACGTCAATTCATTTTGCGCCAATATCCCCGGTTCGTCTCTTAAGGCATTAAATTTTGAAATTTGTAACTTTCATGTACTGAAAATCTGTTGTATACGTATTTTTAGGTATATGTATATAAACGGACACGTAAATTTCAAAATTGAATAAGTCAAAGAAAAAGGTAGATCTTCGAAGAAACTCAGCGGTATTTTTACTGAGGCACTTTATTCAACTGAATAAACTTTATTTACTATTAATTGCTATACGTAACCTCGAATATAGTTTACAAAAATGCGTTTGCTTCTGACACTTTCTCCTTCAGATATCTCGAAGAATAGACGCGTAAAACCGACGCTGAATTAACAGATTCTTTCACACGGAACTAAAAAGCTTTGCAATAATATATAGTCTCGTTTGTTTTTTCAAACTGTATATATAGGTTTGATCAAATTTTTGGAATAGCACGAATTTTCTAAGGGAATTCAAACTCACCCTCTTTCACAGTGGCCACAGAATTCGCCGGATCGACCTACGGAATAAGCAAAAAGATAAGTTTATGTATATGTGCACGAGATATAAATTTGACTTATATATATATATATATATATATAGACTACGTATTATACTCACTAGAATAGAGGCATGAGAATCGACCGGAGGCCGAGCCTCGTATCGACGCGTCGAGATCACCTCCATCGCTCGGGTCACGCCGTTGTTCTTCCGCGGGAAGAGGAAAGATTCATCTCGCTTCCTGGCCTGCAAGACATGAGAGATGAGAAAAATTCCCGTTTAAAGAAAACCCCCTTGTGCATATACTACTCCATAGGGTTCGATATATGTATGTGTATATTATATATATATATATATATATATATATATATATATATATATATATATATATAGCAGCGCATGGATAAAACGAGCGGTCGAGCGTCTCTCTCGGCGCGGTACTCCGTCCCAAGGTATATAATTAAATATCGGAGGCCGAGATCGAGCGACCGCCGCCGAGCGAGTCTAAGAGTCGCGAGTGACCCCGAGCGGAACGTCTGCTGGGTGAATCTCCCTTGCCTCTCCCCCATCTCACCCACTCTCTCATTCTCTCTCTCTCTCTCTCTCTCTCTCTCTCTCTCTCTCTATATATATATATATATATATATATATATATATATATATATATATTTATACGTATATATACATACTTTATTCTTGATATTTCACGGGAAATTGGATCTTCTGAATTTGTACAAGTTTTATTGACGACCGAGAACATTATTAGTAGGGGGAGGGGGATGAAATGTTATGTGGCAACAGATGGGACCGTGGTGCGGTAGCCAACTCATCTTTTTCTTGAACATCCGTTGTTTTCCTTTCTTTTTCATCATGAACTTTTTACTGAATTTTACGAAAGACGATTCTATAGCTGGATTTTATATAAATATATATATATATATATATATATATATATATATTTTTATGTAGGGAAGTGCATTCTTATTTTTATAATAACTTATTTTGTGGTTTTACCAATTGGGACATTGATCGAATTTACGATTGCCTCTCCAAAGATCTATATGAGATACGCGGTCTCGCGCGACTTGTGCCATGATCTTATTTTCATCGTAAATCGTAATCCATACGCATTTTCATAGTGATCTAGAAAAAGGTTTTCGTTCAATTCACATATACCATTGTATAAATAAAAGACTTGGTCCTGACTAAAATTATAATGACGAATATCTATTCGGGAACATTCGGTTCGTTGCTCTTGAATTATTCCAATAGCCGCCGATGAAATTTAAAATTCTGAACGACTTAGAGGAAAGCCATGAAGAAGAAGAAGAAAAAAAGGCTATTAAAGTGGGTCAGAAATAGCCGTTTCATACGATGAAGCCATACATTATGGATGACCGCTTATTCAATGCGTTTAATTTCGGCTATAGTTGTATATTTTGTGTATTTTTAATCTGATTTTTATCCGATTCGGTTAGCTTCTCTTATTATGAATTGATTTGTATGGAAAAGCCCGGGATCTATTTGCACGCGACTTTAATTGCCGCTAATCGAATCTTAGTTATATACTTAATTCGATTATACGTCATTTATAATCCATTATGTACGACTGTGCGTGCTTTACTCCGATGAATGAACGAAATAAAAATGAGAAAAAAAGAAAAAGAAAAAGAATTAAAAACAGATAATCGAGTCGCTCGGGGCCGAATCGGAATAATTATTTCAGTAAACGGATCCGAGATCGAATCGCATCGGATCTAGTTTGAATGTATGATTGTATACTATTAGTATATAAAAGGAATGCTTCGACAGAGCCGTTAATTACGAAATAATTACAAAATACAATGGGCCGAGAATAGTAATAAACTATATGCCGTGTACAGAGATAAAACATATCTATAAACGGACGTTAAAAGATTTTATATTTCTCGACTTTTGCGCTACATGCTATTATTTATTCTTTTTAATATATATATATATATATATATATATATATATATATATATATATATATACACTCAGATATTTTTATTATTCAAGTAAATGAAAATGCGGTCATTCCATTTTGGAAAATCAACCATTCGGATGAGCTTCTACGTCATATTTATTGTGCAAAAGAAATGCAGCACGATGTGTCTCGTATTTCGATGTATTAAACAGGGGAAAAAAAAACATTAACTATCGGACAAATGACTGCGCGTCGTTAAATCATTAATTAATCAGGCTCGCTTATAAGTCGTACATGACGAGCTTATATTTTCCAATGAACGTAGATTCGAATGGGGGTGGGGGGTGGGGCAGTGCGGAAAATCTAAATTTAAACATTCCACGGTGCCCGCGTATACCATTGACAATTGACCGAGGCTGCAGTTATAGAGAAGCAGAAGAAGAGAGAAAAAAAGCAAGTACAGACATAGCGCGGGGTATGCTTACTACACCCGACGCAAGGAATCAATTTTACGGTCGTAAATTCCCGTCGCGTCCGTTCGCGCTATTATATAAAAATCAGTGCTAATAATATACGGGTAAATATATATATATATATATATATATATATATATATATACACGCAGATATGTATAATAACGTCGCGTTCAAGCTCCATCGGATCTCCAGAACGGCTCTGCCGCGACCGCGAATATTTACGCAACGCCGAGAAGCGCGTCCAACCATTGCGCTACCGTTACTACTGGCGATGCGCGCGTACATTCGCTCGCTCCCATTGAGCAAGTGAAATTTCGACCGATCCCCATGCCATATATATATATATATATACATACA
>JACCIC010000014.1:2517500-2530000 GCA_018907035.1 Sycobia sp. Sy_11
ATATTTTTTTTCTGCCCTTGGTCCAGACTGCGCTGAACGCAAGCGCACAGATGAATTCTCGCGCGTAATTTCATAAAATATTCTCAATATAGTTATATGAACAGATATTTATCATGTATAAGTTCGAACTTGAATCCGCGCGACAGCATAATAATATTATATAGCTATAGTTGCGCGCCTCGACGCACAATGGCAAAGAGAACGGCTTCCTCTATCCGCGCGAACGGTTATAAGCCTCCACCCACGCGCTCATTCTCTCTCTCTCTCTCTCTCTCTCTCTCTCTCTCTCTCTCTCTCTCTCTCTCTCTCTCTCTCTATCCATCTCTATCTCTATCTCTACCTCTCTTGATCGCCGTCTCTACCTCTGTCTCTCGATCTTTAAATCACGCGCGAGTATATATATATATATATATATATATATATATATATATATATATATATATGTACGGGCGAGAAAGAGATCGCGTCCTTGCAGCGCCTGCGGAATATTATATACACATATAGGTGGTATAGTGGTGGCCTGCGGTAAAAAGCCATCGGCTCTGATGCGCGTCTATACACATATACAGACGCACACGCACAATATCATATATATATATATATATATATATATATATATATAACTTGCGTCGGGTTCATTGGATATGCGCATGACGTCAGATCGTGCGCGCGCGCGCGCGCCTGTGCTCGACGGTGCGTCACATATTATATGTATACTTAAATTCTCGTCCGGTCGGAAATCGTGATCTTATATATATATATATATATATATATATATATATATATATATATATATATATATATATATACATGAAACTGAATGTAGACATATCCCGATATATATATATATATATATATATATATATATATATATATATAGTTCAGACACCAAAGATATGTTATAAGATTGTTATAACCAGGAACACTTCTCGCGACCGCTCCCACGAGCGCCCGCGCGATCTTTTGAACCTCGCGCGGTCCCAACATGTAAAAGCCGCGCGCTCGTGTCAAACTTCCATCATCGAACTTCTATGCACGTATATACACACATACACCCATTTATATACATATATATATATATATATATATATATATATATATATATATATATATATAGACAGATAAATAGATAGGTAGATAGATATCGGCTGGTTTTTTTTCCCCAATTTCCAGTGACTGATAAGTGCGAGGGAGGAGGTACTTTGTGTATATATATGTCCATATGTATATATGCACGAGTTGACGATATGAGGTGCGAAACGCGAGAACAAGGAGAGGTGTGGCAGGCCGTATTTTTTAAACGAGAAAAAGAAACCACCGAGTTAAGCGTTCTCGGCGTGCGATTGGTGAAGTTTTTTTTTTTTTTGATTGTTGTATTTTTTGTAGACGCCTTGGAATTTATTGAGCAAGAAGTGTACCACTGAGAATTTTTGGAGACTTCTCGCCATATCGTTCAATAATATGTGGAAGGAATATAGATAGATATAGATGTACATTTGAACACAATATATACATATACTATATATTATATTGTTTGTCACTGGAAAAATCGGACATTCATAGCTGTTTGCGCTCCCTTTGATTGCGCAAGCGTTTCGACATTGGAATACCGATAATTTCTGATGCTTGAGGAGTTGGTGGGGAGGGGAGGGACGAATATTACAGGTAATAAAGATTCCCCAATGCTTAATAAATCGATCTCGTGCACGCCTACGCTATTATCGAGAGCTCCCATAATATAGGCATATATTCGTTTATGCCGTGGCAGTTTTAACGCGACGTTTGATATATATATATATATATATATATATATATATATATATATATATATATTTATATTTGCAATCATTATTTACATCCTTAATCAACCCATTACGACAATAGCTGAGAACGCTCTTGTTATTATGTATCTATGCACAATATGACCGTAACTGTTATTTAGCAGATTTTATGGTGTGCATGCAGATATGTATATGTATATATATATACATATATATCGTCCGTAAACTAAAACCAGACTAAAAGCAGATCTGCGTGAACAATTGACTCACTGCTGCCGCACCATTAAGTCATAACCTATATCCATTTTAATGGCGCGCAAACAATAAAAGCCTCAAACATTTATTGAACTCTACTTATACTTGTAGGCTCATTATGGCTGACTATATCTGTATATAGCTATATATATATAGATATATATATATATATATATATATATATATATATATATATATATAAAGCTTTCTATAATGCTTCAATTTTTGATCATCAGGAATTTTATATAGCAAAGATAATATATGCTTTAGGGTATTTATATATACAATTAACAATTTAATAACATTAATGTGTTTTTGCAAGAATGATCGCTAATGTAATTAAATTTTTTTATTACGATATTGATCTGACAAAAATTTACTTCTATAAATCAATGATTATAAATATTCCACTGCTCATCTAACTCATTAATTATAGATAACATTAGATTTATATACACGTTATTATTAAGTAATACAATATTGAATGAATTACTTTGCACAAGATTGAATTATAACGATTGTACTTTATACTTATAAGCGAGGGATTATTTCGATATTTCAACGACGAAGAGGATGGATTGTTCCATTTATTTTTAGAAATCACGCTTGTAGCTCGTCGCATATTACACATAGAATATATGGCTGAAAGGATTTTTTGAATTTTTTTTTTTTTTGTCAAATACAACGCCATCTCGGGGCGACGTACGCGTGCGAAGGCTCGTGCAGATACTCAAAGGTCAGCTGCTACAATCCGGATAGATGCGAAATTTACGTGCTCGACTACGTGTTCGAATGAAGAACGGCTTTACCAAGCATCGACTCTATATATATATATACGGACAGGGATTTTTGAGATTTTCATACGCGAGCTTCTGGCGCGGTGTTTTTCGCGGTAAAAAAAAAAAAAAAAAAAAAATTTCTCGACGATAGTTGTGGACTTGTAAGCCAGACTCTGACGCGCTTCGATCGTCAGCAGTCTTTTCACGACGATTAACACAGCTCGGGAGCACAATGGATAACGATTAACGGGGATTCGCGTGCACGGAAAGCGGCTTCGTCGAGCGGCTTTGACGAGAAGCGTCCCGGCGACGAATCGCGACGGGAACGAGGGACGACATCGGGAAGGATGTCGGGGCGTCGACGAACTGGACAATAGTGGACAATAACGAAGTACAGAGGATAGAATTCACATTCTTTGATACAGGTCGGCCGAAAGTTTTCGTACATTGTGGCATTTTATGACTTCCCTCTGTTTTTTCCAAGGCAGTGCCGACAATGACAAGAATTCAAATATTTATATTTGTTATGGAACCATTGTAAAAGTTCAAGCAAGATTGAAAATTCAGAAAAATCCTTCTCTTTTGGCAATCTATTTCGATACCCTTCTGTTTTAAGTTCTACGGTTTTCGATCCAAGCATATCGAAAAATCGATGAAGAAAAAAGAACCCACAAGGCATTTTATCCGACCCGCAAGGATCGCCTATGGCGTTATATTAACCTAGCTATAGAATACTCCACATTAACGCTCTACACATATATATCCACTAAACTACCCACATAACGCGCGAACATCCAAGCCGTCGACGCGCGTACACGCGGCTAACCCCATTACAAAACAATCATACACGCGCGCGCGCGCGCTCCTAAAATTTATTATCGCGCCCATATGCACTTTTAATGACTTGCATAACTGTTACATACACACACACACACACACACACACACACACGCGCGCGCGCGCGCGCACATGCAATACCTTAGATAATACCTTTATTATATCTGCGCAACGTACACGTGCAAAAATTATCTCGAAACTGCGATGCGGCGCGTATCGCGGTGTTATATTTCTTCGCCGGCGCTTGCTCTCGAGGAGGGGGGGGGGGAGGGAAGGAACCAACGCCGGCCCGCGTTACGCTCAATACACGTCGAGCATCAAGATCCTCCTCCTCTTCCACCTCCGTCGCCTCTCATTGTTTACATAATTAGAAAGTACGTACTATATATATTTATATGTATATATATATATATATATATATATACATATATATTACCATCGCGCAGGTGCACGCAGGTGCTAGCGCGGCCCCGACGGCGCCTCGTCCGCGCGGAAATTCCAGGACTGACGCGCGGCGCGATCATCCGCGAAGCGCGAGATTATTGTCTAACGCTTTTACTCTCTCTCTCTCTCTCTCTCTCTCTCTCTCTCTATATATATATATATATATATATATATATATATATATATCGTCTTTGATCTGATGAAACGTAATTTTTTTTTTTTTTTTAAATAGGAAAATAATGAAAGTATGAAAATATATTATCTGTCTAGTTATCGAATCGGCGTGATTATTGAAGTCTTCGTACAATGATATAATAGAAGAATTGGAAAATTGCTTCTTTACGAGAAATTACAATTCGACTTATATGCGCATACATAAGGAAAAAACAATTACACTCTTTGCATGATTTTTGTTCATTTCACATCTGTCTGTGCAATTTTGAAATTTTTATCGAATACCTGAAATCGGAACTTACTGCGCGACTGGTTTTGATTTCAACATTATCAATAAGTATACGAATACGCGTACTTATTCGAAAGTATTTTTTAAACTTTCGTATGAGAGCATGGGAAATCCGCTCTAATGATTTATACGAATACAGTTCGCATTGTCGATGTGTCGATAATTTTAGCACTCTTTGTCAGTTCTACTAGCAAGCGTTCAGGGAGCGGTAGGAATAAGTGCGGTTCCTTGCTGATTCTTTCTCACAGTTGACTCACAACCAGAGGTGAACAAAGAATGAAATAGGAATTAGGCACGAGATAGCGAGAGAGAGAGAGAGAGAGAGAGAGAGAGAGTAACAGAGAAGTAGAAAACAAATTTTAACAAAAATGCACAGGCACACCTGTAAGTTTCAGGTGTGAAATCGTCACTTCCGCCTTTGAAACAATAATGCTGTACTTATTCCGATAAGTTCCCAGAATTTCACTAAGTTCGATCATCAATCAGTAGGCGGAGATCTGCATTTATTTGAATAATTGTGATTTTAAAATAACGATCCTAAGTTTCATTGGCATAACCAACATTCAAATTGGTATCCCGGAGAAGGTCTCGCAGTTTGCTGTTACTTTTTTTTGTGTTCTACCAACGACACCGAGATCACAACCCATTTTATATGCCTTTCACTTACAGACACTCGCGAGTAAAGTCGCCTAGATTCTTTTACTCATAATTCAGATTACAAGTAGATTTATGCCTGTTCACGAACTGATCGCTTTTTTTTTCCCTTACAAGCAGATGCCACGCTCACATCCCACCTGAAGAAATCCGATCCTGCCCCGAATAAATCAGGGTGAACACGAGGTCCTAGGTCACTCGTGCGATTTTCGAGACTACGCAGGTGTCAGTGTGACTTGGAGATTGGTGTCATCTGTTTATGAAACACGACTGCTGCTGATGTCCAAAAAAAAGCCTTCAAAGAAGAATCGAACGACCGCGCGCCCGCGCGCGCGGGGTGCGTATTTTCGCTTGGAAAACGCGGTGGCGCACATTCATACATACGTACATACATACGTACATACATACGTACATATATATATATATATGTATATATATATATATATATATATATATATATATATATATATATATATATATATATACACGTATGTATATAAAAATTAACATCAATTTCAATCCTTTAAATCACGGAGCATATCTTGTAGAGAGCGCACTTTTTATCTTCCAGTGTTTACGGAAATAATTTATACACCTATTAAAGCCAGTTTACGAGTCATACTTTATTGCCGAGCGGCTCGACGAGCATTCCCTCGCCCCCCCCCCACCCTCCCCACGCAACCCCACCTCGCCAAACGCCCGAACCGCCGTCCCATAAAAATGCACTTAAACGCGTATTTTTGTAACAACGAGACGCGTACCGTTCCAAAAATTGGCGGTCTTTTCGAAAACAGAAAAAAAAGAACGAAAAAGAAACACAAAAAAAAAAAACAAAAACAAAATGGTGCCACGCAATTTTGTAAACAAAGAAATTTTATTACGCCAGAATTCCGCGCGGGGGTTAATTACTGTTGAAAGCCATTATACCGGCCTGAGATTTACGGAGGAAGTTTCGTTTATATCGATTGAAAGCTTCTGAAAAAAAGCTCGATAAAACACACAAAAACATTCCTTCAGATACCCAATATATATATATATATATATATATATATATATATATATATATATATATGTTCGGACGTATAATCCGCCATAAACCGATAAAACAATTATCGAACAAAGTCATAAATCATTATCCGATTCGCGAGATTTTTCATTGGCCTGCATGTTCCTCGGCTATATAATCTCTCCCCATATATCCCACCCCACCCCCTCCCAAACCCTCGATCGCGACCGGGCAAAAAAAGAAATCCCGCCTCCCTTTCGTATCATTGACTCGAGCGCGCGTCGCTGTATTTGCGAGATCGCCGGGCGTTTCGTAGTGTATCTCCACCACCCCCCCCCCGACCCCGCCCACCATAATACTCTGTCCAGCCTCGCGACACGGGCGACGTGCTCTCGTGTATGCGTATGTCCTATGTATAGCGCAGGCCATTAGCGCTCAAGGCAGGCATATACAGTAATGTATTTGTGTAAATATGCAATGGCGATAGGAGATTGAAAAGGTGCCGCCTTCGACGCGCTCGAAAGGCTCGATTGTGGTGCTAATTGCGCGGGTGCACTGCTTCAGAGAGAGAGAGAGAGAGAGAGAGAGAGAGAGAGAGAGAGAGAGAGAGATAGATGCAAAGAAGAAAGAAAGTCAGGTGGAGCTGTACTGGAATGGAAAAAGAGCGTCTGATGGCGAGAGGCTACGGAGCTTCCTCGCGGGTCTTTTCTTCGAGTGTATGCGTAGAGGCGAAGTGGGAGGGAGAGGAGACGGTGGTATATTGTGATGGTAATGCCGCGGGAACCGATTTTCGGGACCGCCGCGCGAGATTTTTGCATGAGAATGCCGGTGAGAGAAAGAAAAAGAGAGACAGAGAGACGGGAAGAGTTCGGAGAAGCAGAAGATGAATATATATGACCGTTGCTGTATATGTATGTATGTATGCACGTGTATATATATATATATGAATTCCGTGTATGTGTACACAGACATTTTTTGCTCGTGACCATTGTGTTCGTTATACACGCCAATAATAATTCGTATATATCTTTTGCAAACTTTGTAGCGGCACGCAATTTGTTTTTGTTTATATGTGTATACACACGCAAACTTATAGGTGTGTGTGTGGTGTGTGTGTGTGTGTGTGTGTGTGTGTGTGTGTGTGTGTGTGTGTGTGTGTGTGTGTGTGTGTGTGTGTGTGTGTGTGTGTGTAATTTTATAAATGTGCTTGACAGCGATGCGTATATATATATATATATATATATATATATATATATATATATATATATAATATATATACATTGAACAAGGAGAAATCGTACATTATTACAGCGGTTGGGAGGAGACTCGCGAGCGTGAGAATTCTTTGGGATACAGCCATCCGTAAGGAGGCTGGTGGATTAACGGGGAATGTTTGCGTATAAAGGAGAAAGATTAAGGAGTCTCGTAAAATCACATATAAATACGTTCTTTTGCTTCTTTTTTTCGGATATTTTTTAATTTTTATTTATTTATTCATTTTGATGATTTGTAATCATACACCGATGAAAAATACACCACCGACATTACTGTTCTATTTAATTATCTATATTTGCATGTATAAATATATATATATATATATATATATATATATATATATATATATATACGCCGGCAATAAATGCACGAGTAATTTACTTTATTCGAGCGTAAATTTTCTGTAATTCGATAAACGTAAAATTAAAAAATACGCGTATATCTATATATATAAAACAAGTTCTGGTGAAACTTACGTATATAAACATTGGCGATTAGAAAATGAACCGTTTCCATTTATATGGCCGGAAGAGCCTATGGCGAACGGGCTCTCGAGTATGTTCTTTTTGTGCTTTTTCCTACAGTTAAACTTTTTGCACGCAATAATTAGGTTACGCTATTTCTGTTAGAGGCCGAATATATATATACTGACTTACACAAGAAACTGCACTGCCTATACTCGAGAAAAAGAGTACGTATAGATGCAAAAATGCGTTATGGAGTATACTATTGTAATTAAATTAATAATAAACGTTGGGACAAAGAACAATGTCAGTTTTTTATTTTGGCATGATAATAATAATGCGCGACTTATCTTTCGTGAGATTCTCAAGTGGGACGGTAATGTGTCCAGGTTTCCGTACAGTGATTCGATAGAAATCTGATTAAAACACGAATTAGGGCAAATAATACGAGATCAAAATTTATGGGAAGGTACGGACTTCATCGAGCATAATCCGGAACTCTGCAGATCTCAATAGTCAAGACACCATGTACAGGGATCCGGATAAATAAGTATGGCAATAATGAATATAGCATTTGATTGCATTAAGAGAGTTGGTATGCGTCTAACACGAATAAAATTAAAATGTTGTTGTTATTTTTAGTAAAGATTGTAGTAAACAATAATAACGCATAATATTTTTGCCTAGTGATGAAGTGGAATAATCATTGGAATAAATTAACAATTAATGTTATATAATAACGTAAATATTAAACGTGCATATTTACAATAGTGGATCACATTACTTCTCACAAATGAAGCCGTCTCGATCTAACTAATCCCCAATGGAATGTTGTCTTTTGGTATAGGCATCAACATGTCCCTGATTTCTTGAAAAAAATTATTTTTTTCAGATAACGGTAAATGCATTTCAAGTATCCCAAGATTGCCATTTTTAGAAACCACGCAAGACTGACAAGCCAACTTGTAGGATTGGATGCAAATTTGTGCTCGTTCTTCGCACCAGCACCGGGACAGAACTGTTACTGCGCATTACATCAATCTGGGCGGCAATTTTGATACCCAATCGTACTTCGATCTTTTTTCGCCAGTGCCTAATTCATTCTCGATGCTACGTTTATCTCGTGCATTAATTCGTTCCTTCGAATATCCGTCCACTTTCTTGTACCGATATATAGATTAGTAACCTAATTCGTGGTCAGCGCCAGCTGACCACGTTCACCGTTCCAAGTCTAAGTAGACACCTTTTCTGGAGTAACGATACTTACTCACCGTGATAAGACCGCCAATAAATATCGCTTCAGCCTACAAAAATACTTTTGACATTACATCGACCAGAAAGTAATTGGGTAGGATAGAAGTCCACCTCGCTGAGTTCCTTTTCCGAATCCACAATTCAATTTCGAGTATGCGAATGATCTTATCTAACCTCGTTCTACGGTCTTGACCCATTGTATTCGCCTGCAAATTTAACGTCTTCGTCTGTCCTTCTCCCGCGACGATCAGTCGGTTACGCTCGTAAATTTGAAAAATTGAGCCGCAACTAGATCACTGGTATAATTGGCCACGCGATCGGGAAAACCGCGTCTCGCAACGCAAGCTTGGATGAGCGCACGCTACTCTTAATTGGTCCATTCGCTTGAGAGAAGGCTATTCACGGCATCTGCTGCGCTTTATTCATCGCATCGGTCGACACCTCTGGAACCTATAAAGCCTAGAATCGACTCCCGATACGTGTTAGCCAGATCCAGTAGAATTGATCAACTGTCTCCGCGAAGAGCTCTACAATTCCGCCGTGCGTTTTAGTCAAAATCTAAAGTAATCCCTGGATAGTAACCTCCTGCGTCGGAGTTTAAGTCAGCCCATCATTCCATTCCTATTGTCAGACACTGTGTATTCTGATGCGCGAAAAAAGCGACAACTCAGTATTATCGATCCGAAGCGAACGTTTCCTGTCCTGATTCGAGCTTTTAACAGAAACTAGTAGCAGCTACGTGTAAATATCGCGGCTGCCTAATCGTCAGCGTATACAATAACACGCGCAGACCGTAGAATCCAGTTTGCGTAAACTGTACGTCCCGAAAGTCCGTATTCAAGATATATGAGCTTGTCCGACTCTTTTGTTTCGTCCAGTGCCCCATATGTCAATCTTCTGTGTCGTAAACAGACTCACGCGATACGCAGGTAGTAGTCAACTCTGAAGGATAACTGTAACGCTTCCAATATTTCTGTGCATTTCGACGAGTTGAGTGTATTATGAATGCCGAAAATCATCAGTAGAACCACTGGTCTAATTACGTAGCCTCCAACGATGTATCGTTCTTTACTGAATGCACACTCTTGATCGGATAGATCTTCAGATTCTTAATTAAATTTTACTTTGCACCGGTGTTGATCGAAGCACGACCTCCAGTGATTTCTCTATACCTCATTATGATTATTTATAATATTGAATTTACCAGTGCTGTTATTTTTTAAATATAAAATTAAACTTTATTGAATCAATTCTGATATACAAATCGTCAAGTTTACTTAACACATAACCTTACTCAGAAACACCACTGGCATAGCAGTCGTAAGAGTGATAAACAATTTGACATTTATGGGTTTGACCTAAGGCGAATTTGACCCTGACTGGTCATTGTTGATCTCTTTTTGCGAATGAAAAAGTTGTCGTCTCACGAACTAGTTGCACAACTTATCCATTCCATCTCTCACGTGTTTGTCTCTCTTTCAGTATCCCAATGAAATCACAAATTATTTTCTCATCTCATGGACGCGACCAGAATATAATTATAGGCCGAGCTCCATTTCTCTCCTCTTCCTTCTTTGCCTCGTCATCCAATTCGACCCATATATATATATATATATATATATATATATATATATATATATATATATATATAAGAACAAAATAAGGCCGCGCACATTATAACACGTGCCCACCTGTATATACGCTGTTCCGCGCGAACTTTTAAGATCTCCCTCGCAATTGCGACGAAGGTTCCCGTACAAATATATATGTGTATATATATATATATATATATATATATATATATATATATATATATATATAGAAAATATATCACCCGCGCGAGTGTAAAAAAGCCGTATAAGGATATAAAAGTGGATAACGAAAAGCAGCTCAGCGAGGCGGCGCATTCTATAGAACTTCTTGTATTGTATGCGCGCTCGCGCACGTGTGTATGTGTGTAATACGAGAAGTGCTAATGAAAAGCGCATAATGCGTGTCTTTAGCGCGGGTGTAATAATCAAGCAACACTCTCCCCAATACCCCAGCCCCCCCCCTGACACTTAATTTTGCGATGAAAATTAACGGTCGGCGAGAGTGCGATAAGACTGCTCTTTGGAATAAATCGGGAGGTTAAACCAGGACGTGGAATACAGAGAGAATGAGAGAGATAAAAGGACGAGGGGGCGAGGGAGGGCAGGGAATAAAGGAAGGAAGGAAGGAGGAAAGGAAGGAAAGAAGAAGGTAGGAGGAAGTTTTCCTCGCCCGTCGCTGACAATAAACATGACAATTAGAACGGCGACTTGGCCATGAGGGTGGGGGGAGCAATAACGAGAATCCGGTTTTTTCCTCTCTCTCTCTCTCTCTCTCTCTCTCTCTCTGTCTGTCTGTCTTTCTCCCAATCTGTCTGTCTTTCAACCAGCGAGCAGTAGCGCGGCGCGTTCGTGGAAGAGGGAATAATATAATGGAGAATACGAGTGCGCGGAAAAAGAGGACAAAGGAGGGGTTCCCTATTGCTCTACCGCAGCTTGTATTATATATATATATATATATATATATATATATATATATATATATATATACCGTGTCGACAATATTAGTCGAGCGTTTCAATCGCCACCGCGATGAGCCGGCCCGCGGATATTTCTGTACATCTGTACAGACCGCGATATATAATTATATGCTCTAGGATATAATAATACAGCTTTACGGGGTGGGGTCGCCCGTATGTCGGGGATCCGCGCGTCAGATCCGCGCGGTGATTTCAACGCGCGGCATACATATTCAGATATATATATATATATATATATATATATATATATATATATATATATGAATGAATGAATGAAATGCATGGATTCGCGTCGATACGGAAATATCTGTATTCGAATATATCGTGGTGATCTGTTCACATGCCGTATGTAATTCAATCCAAACTCCGGCAGAAATGACAAGTAGCGCGACGAACGACTAGTGAAGAAGGGGGGGGGAGGAAAAAGATGAGATTAACTCGAGAAACTGACGGCGAGCAAGGGACTGGTGGGCAAGCATCAGCGAACTGAAACTACTACATACTGAGAAACTTACAAGTAGCGAAGGTCTTACCGCTGGCGAAATTGACGAGCGTGTACATAAGCACGCTATGTATATGCGATTGGCAATCTAATCGATATAAAGTGCGTAGATTCTCTTGAATTATACAGCCACCGAATGGCGTAAATAGAATTTCGGGGGAAAAGTGAAGACGAATCAGGATCGTGAACGTCGAATATTCCAATCCTACTTCTTTTT
>JACCIC010000014.1:2535000-2572500 GCA_018907035.1 Sycobia sp. Sy_11
CAAGTTCGAATCTTTTTGGATGAAAATCAAATTGGGATCGTCTTCGTTCGAAAAACGAATGGATTTCGAATCGTCTTTGTTCAAATTGTGAGTTGGAATCTTTTTCATTAAAATCTTGAACTATATAGTGTCCTCTTCATGGAACGGACGAGTTGGAGTCTCTTTCTCGTTAGAAATTATCTGAATTTCATCTGCGCATATCATTTATGTATAAAAATTTATTATTCATCGCAGATTAATACTTATACTTATTAATCATAGATTAATAATTACCGGAATATATAAAAATGACGAGTTGGCACAGTCTCCATTCAATGACCGCCGATGCAATTGCTCGACGAATGTACTTATGGATTTGGCAAAAGGGACGCTCCTCGTCGTCCGGACGTAATCGCGCTAATTAAAGCTTTTCAAAGCTTTTCATGAGAAAGAGAAAATAAAAATTACACGATTCCCAATGAGGAAATGGCTGAAATCGAGGCTATACAAATTTAACGCTCGGCGAAATCGCTATGTACAGATAGAGGATACCCGCTGGAAAAATCACGAAATTACGCGCACCCATAGAGCTTCGTAATAATTCTCTTTCTCTTTATTGAGTCTCGCTGTCCGTCTCCCTCCCTCTTCCCCTCCCCCTCTCTCTGCGCCAGCGATTTACGTAAACACACACATAATAACGTATCTATATATCCGCCTTCGAGATTCTCCGCTGCCAGGCCGACGATAAGTCCCCGTCAAACGTATGCACGCTATAGCCGCATGCCGGCATCGGGGGCCGTTGCTTTTTTTTTTCCTTCCCTGAATCCTACGACGACCGGTTCGTTCCTCGGTGTGGGCGGTTAAAAACACGCCCCTAGATACACGCTTAGGCATACACACGGACACGCAGATACACACGCGCGCGCGCGCGCGCAAAAGCGAGATACAGTTTCTCGGATTTTCGCCGAGATCGCTGACGATTTCCATGCGTCTCTCTCTCTCTCTCTCTCTCTCTCACTGTCGCTGGCTCTATCTTTTCCCGCCCTCCCCCCTCGCCGGCGGCTTCGTCAAAAGTTCGCGAAAATTTCGCGCTTCGATCGACATCTGAAACGGGCCGCAGTCGCGCGTGTGTATATATTATAACTTTCTCCCGCGTTTTCTCTTCGCAAACATACGCGCGTACACATACACACACATGCATGCATGCATACACGTAGCACGTGCATTTTCTGCGGGGCTGTAATGCGGACAACGCGGGCGCGGGCGATTCTCGAATCGGAATCGTCCATCGGGCAGAACGGGTGGAAAGCCGGGCGATCGAGCCGACTTGATATATATATATATATATATATATATATATATATATATATATATATATATATTGTCTATACCGGATACGGGAGCTGGAAATCTTATATCCGTGTCGCGGATACGCTGATCGGCGCCGGTTCTCCGTCTTGTACGTGCGTCAATGTTTTTGATTCCGTTTTCTTTTCCGCTCCTTTCGTTGCTTTTCAATTTAACAATTGGCAATTTCAGCCGAAAATCGTGGCAAGTGCAGCGCGTAAACGGAATTCGAGCTTTATCGGACGCGATTCCTTGTACGATCGTCGTTCAATGAGAATCCTATAGACGTTCAGGACGTAAAGCTCGCTCTCCTTTACAAGATTCACGATACTTTTTACCAACAGTGGATATTATGCCCGGTTATTTAAATTGGACACAGTATAATTTCAAGATTGTCTTTAATTTAAGTAAATAAGTTCCTATGAATCGATGTTAATGCAAATTGCAATATCTTAGTGTTCGCCGATTGAAGTTCGGCTGATCTTACGAGCATCAGAATAAGAATAATACGTAAAATATTTGTTTGCGCATTTATCCACGACTTTTGAATTTCGATTGATTATCGATGTCACTTTTAGGTGCAACGGTTACTTGCGAAAATCCCTATGAAGTCATTGATAAGTTCGACCCTTATTCACTCCTGCGGGGACAAAAAGAAAATTGCCGTTTCAAAAAAAATTTTCAAGATTATTATTAGAACTTGGTAGATAATCGATAAATATATTTCACTGATGTTTCTAAGCTGAAGTCAAACGTATTAACACTTAAAAATTAATTTCTGGTTCAAATGTTAATGCTTCGATTCTTATATCCAAATTTTGTTTACATAATTCTTTGAAAAGAATTTTCGGAATTTTAAATCCATCTAGACTTACAAGATTCAAATTACAAAAAAACATGTTTTTTGCTCTTTCATCAATGATTAGAATTTTTGTCAATTCAGTTTTAATTGATAATGATTGACGAATGAAGTTCCAAAAAAAAAATGAATTTCTCCATTTGATCACAAACTATCTCTAAAAGACTAAAATGTTTGTTTTTGCCCATAATGCTGAATTTTTTCAATCTTGTAAGTCGGAAAAATCTGTTTCTGAACAGGGAAAATAGGGTACGTGAGATTTTACGTATTATTTGCGGTTTTCAATTATAATTACTGATTAAAACGTACGAAGTGTTCAAATACGTAGTGAAACATATTTATAAAATTTAATAGAACTGATGCAGATATACTATTCCGTTGCAGTCAAAATTCTTAGCTATTCCACTATAGGGGACAAAAAGAGCCAATTTTCCTCCTCTGAGAATCTTTTTTTAAAAGCTTTAATTGTGCTCATGACGACTGTTTTCAGATAAGTTAAGAAATATTTTTATTGGTCTTACGGTCCAGTTCAATAAATTAAGATTGATACATAATAATATCAATATATATTTATATCAATATTAATACATATCAATATATAATCCATATATAAGTGAATCTTTTTCCATTCAAGCTGAACGATAAATTTTTGTCGAGGGCTTGACCGGCACTTTATGTCCAAACGAAATTCCATCGGAATCTCGAAAATGCAAGGACGATTCTTCCTCTATATGGCAAAGAGCGTCGGGAGCGCGCCCGCGGCCACCGCAAGCTCCGGCCGAGCTTTATGAAAATAATTGCAAGCGGTGCGCGCACTCGTCGCCGATTTGCATAATAGGGATAATTAAAGGAATCCGGTGTTTTTAATGGGCGTTGCGGCCGGAGCGGTGGCGCGCGCCCGCGGGTGTCATTACTCTGATCAGTAGTGTAATGCTGCATAGGCGCGTACATCCGATTCCGAGAAAATCTTTAATGGGCGTTTTAAAATTTTTCCAGAATTAAATGCACAACAATTATTGTGATCGATAATAGGCTATGCGCTTCTCTGTTCTCTGCTCTCTGCTCTCTGTTCTCTCTCTCTCTCTCTCTCTCTCTCTCTCTCTCTCTCTCTCTCTCGCTCTCACTATCTCTCTCATATGTATGTATATATATATATATATATATATATATATATATATATATATATATAAGAATAAATGCACGCTATTATTTGTACATATATAATCCACAAATGTGCACGAACGACGCATTCGTATAGTTGGGGAGTAGGAGTACGTAAAAATTCCACAACCCAAGAAGGGCATAAATCATCGGCAATATATATATACAAAGTTCCGAAAAAAACTACACAGGCATCCCACAGTCCTTTTCAAATAGCCATCATACTGGCATACACACACACGCACACACACACGCGCGCGCACACGCACACACACACACACACACACACATAATTTGGTACATTTGCCGAAAGAAACTCACCGCCTTTTCATTACTGCACACGCGAGAGAGTATAATTCTTGGAGCTCTTTAAAGATTCCACATGTGGAAAAGAGAGGGAAGGAAAAAAGTAAGATAGACAGACGGAGCAAAGAATCTATATCATGGAGAAAAAAAGGCGCAAACGGCTGACAATGAATGACAAAAAAAAATTATGATATATATATATATATATATATATATATATATATATATCAATCTCCTTTATTTTTTTCTTTACTTGTCTCTTTTACAATCGAATGGGTATTGAACAATTTTCACATCGCCAATTTCATCCTGACAGTCTCATTACGAGAACAAAATTTGAAAAAAAAAAAAAGAAATGTAAAAAAAAGGGACAAAATAGTAAAGAGGGAAAGGAGAGAAGAATGAATAAATACGCGGGCTCCCGTTGCACAATACATAATGCACGCGAGAGTAAGAGAACGCGGGCGCGATGTCTATCGTCAAAAGGGACCCGCGAACCCCGCGGATATCACATATAAAAATAATCGTGAAGTGCGCCCGCACGAGCGCGCGTTGATATATATATATATATATATATATATATATATATATATATATATACATACACACACATATAGATCGCGCCTCGCTTTCTACAAGTGATCCCGTACATAATATGCGCTCGCTCGCTATTTAATTCCAGATTTCCTGTATATGCGAGCGAGAGCTCGGATAATGCATATAGATATTCCCGTGGGTCCGCGGCCGCGCATGCGTCTCTACACACACGCGCGCGCGCATACGCAGCATTAGCAATAAATAGGATATATATATATATATATATATATATATATATATTCGCGTGCACGCGCGCACGCGCGCACGCTGTCGATGCCGTCACATACACACACACACACATATTTGATACACGGAGAGGACAATATTCCGGTGAAATTTTGCACTTTAACGAGTTATTTCATTTCATATTACATTATAGCTTATGTCCGTATGTAAGGACAATATTTCGAACCGGACATGATTGATCGTTAAAATGAATTCGCCAGCAGGTTTTCTAGAGTCTCTAGTGCACCGGTTTTTAATCATATATGTGTATATAAACACGCCCCTATTTTCCAGCATGTCGCGACGTAATCAATGTATAGTCATTGTCGCCAACTGTTATATTTAACAAAAAATGACGGAAAAAAAGGTTCGGAAAAAGTCCCAGTTATAATTGTTACAAAACTCGGATCTAAAATCTTAATCGGTGATATTATTCATAAGTAAAAAAGGCGGATAAAAACTTATCCGGCTTGTTTGGCGAACGATTGAATTACGGGAAAATCGATTACTTTTAAATGATCTTTTGCGCTTTGCATTTTCAAAAAAACAAGAAAAAAACAACCCGATAAAAACGGAAATCGTCGGTGAACCAATTATTGGTAATTCTCGATCCGCTCCCATCGCGTGTAGATTCGAAAAGTTGAAAAATCCTGCATTATAATGTATATGAATTTGTCCCCTCCGCACCTTTGAAAAAGAGAATCACGGACCCAGGTGGCGAGAGAAGAGAGGGGCACGGGGATGGGACCAGAGCAAAGAAGCGCGAGCACCGTCAAAGCATTTGGTATAGGCGAAAAAAAGCATGCGCCATTCCCACTAATAATAACAAAAATAGTTGGAATATATCTCTCTTTATCTCTCTCTTTCGCTATGTATCTGGCCTCCAGAAGATCTGGCACCCACACCTTCGAGTTTCTCTCTCGTTCCCTCCGCGCGAACGCGAGAGAGGCGCGAGCAATACATCTTTGTAACACGTGTGTATGTATATATATATATTATATACATATATATATTATATACATATACATATACTTATACATGCGTACCTATTACATGCCGAGTTCGAAAGAAGGAGCTGTGTATATGCAGCGCTTCTCGCGGTTCTTACGTAATTTCACTTGCTGCGCAACGGGCACATGGATATATATATATATACATATATACTAGCGCGAGAACGCGTGCACACCTAACATATTATATATACACATTGTACATATAAATATACGAACGCGAAAAAGAGAGAGAGAGAGAGAGAGAGAGAGAGAGAGAGAGAGGTAGATGAGCTCGGAGAGGAGCGGTGACACACAAGGAGAGGGTGGGAAGAATAGAGAAGCGAAAAAACGGGTCTCTCGGATACGTGTATAAATCATACATGACGCGAATTCGTGTATACATATATACATATATGTATATATATATATATATATATATATATATATATATATATATGTTTGTATATATATATATATGCACGCTACTTTATAATACGATTTTTCTTGTGTTTTCTTTTTCATATAGAAGAAGTTTTTCGTCCATTATACGGACACGCATTATAATACCGCGCGTCGCTGTTTTGCGTTTCGTTATAAAATATGAGATAAGCCAACGCGCGCGCGCGCGCTCACAAGCAAATTGCGTGGGAACGGAGATTTCTATTTAAATTTTTTTTTCCTCTTTTTTTTTCCTCGCAATAATCGAAGGATTTCGCAATGTTTGCGTTCTGCTCGCTATATCACATTAAATGCATCTCATCAAAATTTATCAATCTCATACACGGATATGCGTTTGCTCGTGTATTGTTATGCGGGAGCGAAATTGTAACGAAAACTCGTAGCGCCACTCGAAACTAGGTCCTGCACGATGTTTCGCACGTGCGGCAATAGATTCGCGAATCGGACAGCCGGTCCCTCGTTCAACATCGATCGAATCGTAGCCTCCACGAGCTGAACCGGCCCGTCGATTCCGAATCGAATGTTAATGCGGTTATTATAACCCAATAAAATTTTAAATCGCACGCGTCCCAACGTAAATTTTTTATTACGAGTTTATACACACATACATACATATGTATATATATATATCTCCGCCACCGCGGCCGCCAAGCGACCGAAGGCTCGCCTTTTGCGGACGATGATGAGAGAGGCTCGACTAATCCTTCCCTGCGCGATCGGAGTCGCGCGCGCTCTTGCAAAACTGCGCGTCAGACTCTCTATCTATCTCTCTCTCTCTTTCTCTCTCTCTCTCTCTCTCTCTCTCTCTCTTTCTCTTTCTCACTTACTCTCCGTCCTTCTGGCATTCCTTCGCGTGTATACAGATATCCAGAGAGTTAAAGAGCGCGAGAGGGGGTGGGGGAGAAGAGAACAGGTAAGCCCCTAAGCCGTTGCTGCTCACCTTTCCCTTCCTCTGGTGCGCGATAGACGGACGGCGACACATAACGCGCGATCGCGCCCGGCTGCTTTTCCGCAAGTATATATATATATATTTGTATATATATGTATATCTATATAGATATATGCATATACATATATGTGGAAAACGGTGATATATACATGTAGCGAGAAAACCGTAGGAGTGCGTATATATTTTTGTACTCCCCGGCCGACCGGGGGGATCTATACCATTTCAGGATCCAAATCGATAAACATCGTGTGCCCATCTAAAGTCCGCGTAACGCGCGGAGGGATGCCATTATAAAAAAAAAAAACTCTTGTTCCTTACCTGGATCGTTGCCTATTCGCTGGTCTCCGATGTAGTCCGTAGCAGCTCGTCCCCGATCTCGCCGACGCAAAAAAAAATATCACCGACTCGATTCACAAGTATCTCGGCCGAGTGACGGAGCCTTCCGTGTTTACACAGAATATATATATATATATATATATATATATATATATATATATATATATACCTATATGTAGCAGCAATAGTAGCAACACCACTACGCCGCGCGATTCAACACGCGCGCGCTTTCGTTCGCGCACCGGGGGGGTCCCGACCGCGCCACGAGGATCGTTATATGTATATATATATATATATATATATATACTTATATCTCACTAAGACGTGTCCGCGAGCACCGCGCGCGAGCTCGCCGCGGGAGGAAGAATAGCGACTCGCGAAGACGGCGACGGCGAGCCCGTGACGGAGGGAGGAGTGTGAGAGAGGGTGGGAGGGAAGCGAGTCCGATCGCCGATGGCGCAGCTCAAGCGACTCTCGCGGGAGGCCCGGCGCGGCCGACTCTGCACTGCGCGCCGATGTGCGCCGCGCCGAGTCGCCGGCGAGCGCGCGCGGGGCAGAGATGGAAGTGGTATTATAGCGGTGTGTAGGCGCGCAGGTACGTAGGTAGGTAGTCGGGTAAAGTCAGCCGGGGCGAGAGAGAGAGAGAGAGAGAGAGAGAGAGCGAGCGAGCTAGCGCGATCGAGCGAGGGAGTGGGTAGACGCACAGGTAGGTCGCAGAAGGAGAGAGAGAGAGAGAGAGAGAGAGAGAGAGAGAGAGCGGCAGCGGGAGCGAGTGGGGAAACTCGCGGGCATCTTGAATGGAGCTCTCGCGCGGGGGGGGCGAGGGCGAGGGAGCGAAGGATCCTCGCGAGCAGAACCGCGGACGGGGAGGAGGAGTGGGAGGTGATCGGCGCGCACGTGCGTGCGCGGCTCGCGCTCAGTGTTTTGAAGCTGCGGCGGATACATTGTGCATATATTTATACATTTAAATATATATACATATACATATATAGAGGTGACATGATACGGCGAGGCTGAAAATATCTACATGTGCTACGATTCGATATGAGCGTATTTATACTAATAGAAAACGACTGGATTTTTTCGACGAAAAATAATAGCATATATGACTGCGACCAACGAGATGTGACATAATTATTCACGATTAGAGCGACGAGTTCTAGCGACTGAATTTCTCTATCTTAGTTTTCCGACGAAAATGTATACGAACGTGTAAAAAGGTATGAAATGTTTTTTAGAGGCTGCTATCGATAGATATGTATGCTTATCCTCTAAATACGAGAATTTAAGAGTACGAAAAATTATAATGGTTTTGGATAGGATTCGGTTATTTATTTTTTTTGATTTTTTACTGAATTTGAATGAAAAATTCACTGTCGTGTCGAGTAACTTTTTCAAGTTAAAATGAGAAGTTCCTTTTATGATATCCTTTTGTAGGATATCCCTAACAAGTCTATATACCATTTGAAATATTATTTACATATCGTGGAATTTTATTTTTCAACAAAATAATACATTTTTATGTGCTATCAACTGTCCTCATCACTTTAAAAACATAAACTTTTAGACATATTATACAATACGTCATGATTCATAATAATTGAAAAATTTAAGAAGAAAAACGGATAATTGAAAAATATATGCCAAAATTGTTGATACAAATTTTTTTAATATTTTCATGTTTTCAAAATTGCATTCTTTAGCAATCATTTTTTTAATGTTATTGATAAAAAAAAAAACAATCTGAATTTGAAAAAATCCGATTATTCGCATAATATTCTTACATTAATCATTTGCATTTTCAAAATCAACCAATACACACACACACCAAATAAGTTAACTTTCACTGATGAAATTTAACATGTACCTATTGTAAAGAAACTAAATTAATTTTATTAAAGCTTATAGATTGAGAGGTTCTAATTGGTTCAATGAAATCTCACTATACATTTTAGTGAGACTTTGTTCCCACCAACTCATTGGTAAAGCTTCCACTGAAATTCCATGGATCGACGCGCTTATATGCTCAGGCAAGAAACACGCATCGGCGCATACACAGACAGAAAGAGAAATATATGCGAACGACGACAATTGGAGATTCATATGCTCGATCTGCCTGGATCAGTAGAAACGCCCGTATGCGATAAGACAATGGAATGAAATGAAAATAGATATCTAAAACTGATTTTTCTCAAAATTCATCGATTTTTTTCGAGATAGCTAAATATTCATTACTTTTTTGGAATATCGTTGTTGCGATTTTTTATGCAATATTATTAGTTGGATTGCAAAATTGAGAAATTTTTCCATATCACAGTAACGATCGACTACCGTGGCTAAGCTGTATTTTCGTAGAATTTTCCAAGATCCTTGCAACAGAAAAAATACACGAAAACGTAATTTCCACAATGTTAACGTTAAAACAGATTTTAACGAACACCGTCTGTCAGTAATTTTAGGTCAGCTTGACAATGATTGTCTAAAAACTAAAAAAATATTCTAGCATTTTTCGGGTTCGTTGAATAAATTTTGAACGATAAATAATTAATGTGAAATGTCTCATATGACTACGTTCAACGCGATAAATTAACGACACCTTCAATGTTCAGCTTTGAATGTATCAATCGCTTAAATTCCATTGTCAAGATCATTATTCTAAATGAAATAATACATATATAATGTTCCAAGGCTACACAAGACCAATAGTTTTTTTTATTTTTCAAAGCCAGAGAGATAAAAAAACAAGCCTGTTTGCATAAATCTTAATTTTCAAAAACTCAACCGCACCGAACCGTTTTCTTCCACAATCATAATAAAAAGCCACAACTGCGATATATATATACAGCTATCAAATTTTCTTTAAATAAACCATAAATATATATATATATATACCAGATTTCCCATAAAGATCGACGCTAGGCTAACCGCAATCCGCCGAGGCGATAAAACGAAACGTCAATTTGGGAAGTATTATACGGAGGAGTTGGACGGGCCACGGGCAACGGGCGGCGGTGGCGGTGGCGTTGGCCGCGCGCGCGCCGTCGTAAACCCGCGCTGTATTTACATCTGTGCCGCGGCTCTGAGAGAAACGGACAAATAAAGCGCGCCTAAACGGCCCGCCCCATTATGCGCGCCTTATCTCTTTGCGGGTCGTATCGCCCGGCGTTACGTATCGCTTACAAAATCGGAACGCAGGGCGCGCGCGCGCAGAGGGTTTGTGTAAGTCTCGGCCGAGGATTTTTTTCCTTCCTCCTCTCCCTCGTTCTTTCTTTGGTTTTCCAAATCGAGCCGTTCCATTATCACTTCAAGACGTGTCTGTAAAAGTGTGCCGCGCGCGCGTATGTGTGTGTGTGTGTGTGTTTGTGTGCGTGCGTGTGTATGCGTGCGCGTGTATTGTATCGACGAAGAGTAGCGCACGTTTCGAATCTCGCATCGAAAGCCATTCGGTATTTCCGCCCAAGCGATTGCGCGTAGATCGAACGCTCGTGTTTACGTCGGGAAAACTGGTGCCGAGTCCTAAAATTCTGCCCGAAAAATTAATGCGCGCGCGCGGTTAAACGTGGAAAAATGTGGTTATTGCAGCGATAGTGCGCGAATATGTACCCGGGCGAGGCTTCGAAACGCGTGGGGATCGCCTTAGCCGACATTTGGCCCCGCCGAATTCACGAAATCGTGCGGACGCTTCGGCGCGACAATCGACTTGTGCGCCCATTGTACTTTTGACGACTGCACAGCCGTTGCCTTGACTCTCCAAATTTGAATCGCGCTGTCGTTGGGGCGGGGGGCGGCGGGCGATGCACACGTACGCGAATCGCGTCTCCCTGTATAGAAGCGCTATAGAAGCGGTCGACGTTTTCGTTTCGCAAAAGTCATATATATATATATAGTCGTTTGAAACATACACTTCTCGGGTTGTTTTTCTCTTTTTCGAATCGCGCTGCGTCTCGTTCAGAGGCCGCGGGGCAGCGCGCGCTTAAATGGCACGACGGCCTTAAGGTGACCGTCGGGTGTCTTTCTTTCTTTTTTTCTTCTTTTTTTACCTCCCTATATACGCGCAATTTCGCGGATTTCCCCCCCCCCCTCTCTCTCTCTCCCTCTATCGATTCCGTTTACGAACAGCGTGTAACTCCTTAATAGGTCTCGCGAATTGGTCGGCTCCTTTTGTAAGCTTTCGGCGTCCGTGATACACGGAGCTTCCTTCAAGTGCCTTTTTTGTTTTTAAGTTTCCTGTAGTCTCGCAATTATCAGCTTCATCAACTGCTGCGCGCTTCGTGTTGAAAAAAAAAAACCCTATGCGCCATTCCCCTTGAGTCCCATCCTTACGCCGCACTGAGCAGTCTTTAAACAGAGTAATTTACCATCTAAGCTTCAATTATTATGAATTCACTGTACAATGAAATAATCCTTTATCGTTCGCTAGCATTCACGAGAACGGATTTAGTAAGGATTGAGCGAGGTGCATGAATTTGATAATAAATGAGGGATGTTTTTAAACCTGTACTTTTTACGTAGCTCAGGCGAGGTTTTCGTTTCGTTGCACGATTTTTTTGCTTTTTCAATCTTTTGATGAGATTGTTCAGCTATATACATTATATTTACATTTGTAACTAAGGCATTTTTAATTCATATATACATTTTTTTTTCTTTTTTTTAACAAACAGGTTGAGTATATAATTCAAAAGATTTTCTACGTCTCTAATTATTACACTTAACAAAAAAATTATGCATTATTTGACATACGCGAGGTTGAGGATTTATGAGAAGACACATAATTTTGCTTCGTGAAAAATTACGATGCTTTCTTAGTTCCTTAAGTAGTTTTTTTGCACTGCCGAACTATGTGGCCAAAATTTTGAAATTCGTTACTGCAGGGACATTGAGCACTTTGAATAATATTTATTCTAACCCGGGATGCCACGAGGTTGAAGTAATTTGCTCTACATTTATTTATCATAGCTGTACCTTCTATTTTGAGGTTAAGTCCATAAAACCACGGCTTTGATTCTTCTTTATAAAAATATTTGAAATATTCCTTTTCTATGGATTTTCCTACTTCAGTAATTTTGTTCATTGTATTTATCGTTGCATAGCCATATAAACGATTTCTGTAAATCTGTGAAGTCCATGTGAATCATTACACGATTAAATCTATTTAAATCACATCAAATCTGACTAATAGATTTACGAATGATCTTACGATGCTTATATACTCTCGACGCACCATTCATAAAACTTATACATTATAAAACTTTGCGCGACATCGATTAGACTGATTTACTATAATACTCTAGAATATTTATTATAGTGTTTTATAGAATACTCATATATTCTCGACATTTTTTATTTGCTATTCTATTATCCCAGGAGCGGAGGAGTGAATTTTCTCGACACTACACCTCACCCGCAACCTACTGTATTAATATATTTTATACAATATATTCTATTTTAGCATCACATTAGTATAAAAATAATTATACATCTGTCTAACTATCCATCTCTGACTCTCTGTCGGGCAAGGAGATTAAATTCGCAAATTATACGCGGGAAATATACCTAAATATTTAGGAGCAGCTCTGTTCTTAAAATCAATATCTCGCTCTTGTGTTCTATGGAGAGAAACGACGTTTAGTTTTGCATAGAGAGAGAGAGAGAGAGAGAGAGAGAGGAAACAAACAAATCTTTTCCTCGCGTACATTTTAGCGCGGGGAATTTGATTATCTGCGAACAGGCGGAGGGACTTTTTGCCCACTTTAGCCGGGCAGACCAAGAAAAGTTGCTACTCAATAACGTAAATATTAATAATCTGTTGAATTACATTTTTGTAACAAATCCAGATAACAGCCAGCACGAAGAACCGGCGAGGTTTTCGTTTCTTTATTATATTGAAAAAAATCAAGCTGCCAAGCTTAGTGAAAAATGTCCAAAGATTGTCGTGAGAAGTAGAATTTCGGTGTCGTGGTAAAAGTATGATAATTTATTATAAAGTCAGGAAGCATAAAGTGCGAGCAGCATACGTCAACTAAAAGAAAAAAACAACAAATGAATTAACTTCTAAATTTCACATTCAAATTAAATGTTTTACAAAATATTGCAGCTCTAACATTCTATAAAGTCATTTCTGTTTAAAAATCATTTTTGCCGCCCCGACAATCGAATCGGTGCCAGTCCTCGTGATCAAGAATGCTTGAGTGCCGATTCCAGAATAACGCCCCGTAGTTGTATAATAGTAGACCATTTTAATTTCGAACTGATGTCCCCGATCGATGGTCCGAAATAACATGCGAAAACTCGAGCCTCGAGAATGAAAACCTGATGAAAATGAAAAATGATGCGCATTTTAAATGCACGATTAATGGACGCAAATTAAACTTTTCATTGTCGTCAATAGATACGAAACGTCGTTTAATTTCGATGGAACACTTGGCCAAGAGTCATGATCGATCCTTGAGAAATCGAGCGTTAAACTCGCCAATTCTTGGTATAAGAATATACCCGATTTTTCCAACAATTAGTAATATAATTGAAGTAAAATTTTATCACAACGTAAATTCAAGGTTTTTCCTTTTATATATATATATATATATATATATATATATATATATATATATATATATAAGCTTACAACTAGAATAATTATTTCACGATTATCGTCTTCTTGGTCACAATGATCTCTGTCAAAAGCTATTCATCGTTCAATTAGTCCATTTTACACTTTCTATGATAAATTACCGGTGCATTATAGCAATAAGAGCTACGCAATACGCATTATGAACGATGGTAAATATAAAAAATTCGGCTCTTTTTTCCAAATTCAGATTGGGCTCGACCATAAACAAAAAAGAAACTAAAACAAAAAGAACAACGAAAACTAAAGCAAAGAAAATTTCGTGCGAAAAACAATCTGTTTTTACCGGTCGCCTACCTGCGAATTTATATAGCTCGTTAAACAGATCGCTCAGTATGTAATATGGGCGCGCGCGCGGATGATATCAGCGCTTTAATTTTACGGAGTGAATCAAGAGCGCGCGCGCACTATACCTTTTCCCGCGGCCGCGGCAGCGGCCGCTGGTTGCCGATGCCGATGATGGTTGCACACTCATCAACGACCTCTGGGTGGCATTGCGTGACTCAATGTATATATACATATACGTTTGTGTGTGCATTATATATATATATATATATATATATATATATATATATATATATATATATATATATACATACTCATTTTGAAATAATTGTATTTTTAGCCGCGCGTGCGCGCGCACAATGATTTCCAACGACTGTCCAAAAAAAAAAAGGAACAGGTTTTTCGGCCGCTCGCGTGAGAGTTCCTTTGCAAAAAAAATACGTAGAGGATTTCTTTTGAGAATTGTAAGCGGATATTACGCCTTAGATAGACATAAGTCGAGCCTGAAAATTACTTCACGCGTCGAAAATGGTGTGTAATAATCTGGAAAAATATTCATTTTATATGTGCCCTTTGCATTAAGGAATAAACTTTACACGTCGTTTTTAGATCGTTCTTTTGTTTTTTTAAGAATGTGAAAATACGATTATTTTCATCCGTAATATTTATAATTATATTAAAATAAATTGATAGTCGTTTTTCCATCTGTTTGGGCCAAGTGTAACATGAAAAATATATCGTTCTTTTGTTTTTTGACGAAACAGCGTGTCACGCACAAGGATCATCAAGCTAAGATTTTGAATTAAGTTATCTTTCACCTCCTAAAGACTTTATGACATTAAAACACAATGTTACAAGAAATCGCCTGTATTATTAGTAATTTTTACAATCCCAATATCAAAAATAAGTATAAAATCGTTGCAATTTAGGACAGTTATATTATTTTCATTCGTTATTATTTGTTTGACAAGATATGTCATGCATTACAAGGATTCCTAATTTCAGATTTTAATTCTAGATAGAATGACAGCTTAATAGATTCATTAAAAAAAAAACTACAAATTACAGACAAATCCAGGACAAATCCTATTATTATGTTATTTTGAAATGATCATTAAAATGTTTCTTATAAGATGTACATATGCCTATCTATCTACGTAGTAAATCATTGCGACTTTCCTTCCTATAAAAATTCACATGTACATATTACTGTTAAATATCTACAATTTACGATTAAACTGTTTTCACCTAATTTAAAGAATAAGCATTCTCTCCAGTTTGAATGTACCATAACATATCTCGCGTATATATATATATATATATATATATATATATATATATATATCTTCATTATCCACTAGAAATTCAAAGCAAAGAAAAGATCTGTGTTTATCCTGCGCATACCAGACGCAATGTTAAAATATTAATTTCCCCGTATATCAATCTTAAATGACGAGAGAGCGAGCCTCGAAACCTCAAATCGAACCCGGCAAAACATGTAGGCAACCCGCTCTGCAACGGCGAACCCTACTTCCTCTCTCTCTCTCTCTCTCTCTCTCTCTCTCTCTATATATATATATATATATATATATATATATATATATATATATATATATACACGGTATGCATACAGGTTGGAAAGCAGCGCGCGCGGCTTTCGGCAAGTCTGCCAGTTCGTCTCGAACTTCTTATACCCCGGAGGCCCTTCGCGCATTCATATATATATATATATATATATATATATATATATATATATATAACTGCGCGGCCGCATGCGTGGTGACCGTAAAGAGTATAAGCAGGTATAAGAGTATGTATTATATTACCGTGCGAACGCGCGTCCATTCTGGCGATCCAGCTATACAAACATATATATATATATATATATATATATATATATATATATATATATATGTACATACACATATGTACACGCATAGCATAAGTATAAACACGCAGGTATATCCGCGTTCACCCAAGCGCGAAATCGGTCAGCGGGTCAGAGGCGAATGTATACGCACATACCATATATGTGTGTGTCTGTATATGTATATATATATATATATATATATATATATATATATACATATATATACATATATATACATCATGCATACATACAGACATACATATACACATACGTACATACATACATGCATAACTACACGACTCGCAAGTGACAAGTCCGCGCGCACCGAGATGACCGTCGCACCGCCGCGCCACGCCAGCTCGTAACGGAGCGAGAAAGCGCGCGGCAGGCTCCGCCGCCACCTGCCCCGCGATCGAAATCTCGCCATAAATGGTAGCGCTCGCGTGAGCACCGATTTCAATGGCAAATCTGTGGAGGATTCGCGGGATCCCCCTCCACACCCCTCCGGCTCCGGGTCGTTCCTCGTCTGCCCGGTCTCTTTGTTGCTCTTATATAAATGTCGGGACGACATAAAGAGAGAGAGAGAGAGAGAGAGAGAGAGGGGAGATGAAATTGAAATGACTCTGTCGTTTTAATTTTGAGTTTGAATGAAAACCAATAAGTGTTAATTGTGGACGAAAACGTAACTCTAAGCTGCTCGTTTAAAATCCAATGCTAAGGTTATTAAATGAAATGTAAAACCGTTAAAAGTGACCGTTTTCCTCAGCCAAGGGGCACGATGAGCACGATTAAGAAGAAAATAATTAGGCTTAAATTAAATAATATTAGAAAATTTTTAAGAATAAAATAAATGGAAATTAAGAACAATAATGAAATATGTTTTGTTTTTTTTGTTTTTTGTAAAATTCGGATTCCGACTAATTGATTCCGACGTATTTTAGTGAATTGTACACAAATAGGCACATTCAATAATAAATGTTGTTATAGTAGTAATACATAGAATAATTTGAGTTCTATTACCTTTCCCGGTCATCATGCCGTTTTTGGACTTTTTTTCAATCTATTTCAACTTTTTGTTTGAGCTACGTAGAAAGTCAAATGAAGCTTCTTTGAATCTGCTTTTATTTCGTCTTTCGTACAACGAACTGAAAAATGGAAGGCAGCGTATTTGTACCGCTCAAATTTCTAATGATTATTAGAAAAGTTTTATTTAATTGGAGCTTTATCTATTCGGATATTCTGTCAAAATGAACTTTTAGTATTTAACTAAAATTATTGAAAAATATACATTAACTTTTGTTATAAAGGGGCGTCTATTTTGTCGAACAGGCCCGTCGTAACCTACCCTTGACTATCGGAGTAGTGCGATTATTTCATTTTGGCTTCGCGAGGGCATGGCTTGACGAGCGCACATAAATTATAACAAATCCCGGCTAGATTAATTTTGCAGTTCAATAAAGAACAAATTATGCACTCTCTAATATCCAATAAGCGAATTACTTAAGATACACATATATGTTCGTTTATTTTATAAGCAAAATATTTCAGTTAATGAAAAAATGAAAAAATATATCTAATAAGTAAAGAATTATATGTAGAAAAGCACAGGAAAGTTCGGCGCCGGGTAAATATTCAGGGAGAAATTATAAATGCTAAAGTATACTTAGCTAACGCCGTTGTATTCCATTCTTGCTAATGAATCGGGCTAAGATATCCGTTACATTCGAACTTACCTAGTATGCTGAAAGATTGCGTACTACATCAACTTTAGTAAAATACTTGAAATCGAGATAGCCTGGCTCTCTATCGTTCTAAATAATACCCCATTAAATTGAAGCATGTACAAATAAGTGTTTTGTTACTTGCTCCTCGATTCCCTGCCTTTGGCAATTATTATGACCATCGGTCCTGTACGTGTAACATCGTCAGTTACTGTGTCCCGTTCAATACTCTATCACTAGCTTGGCATTAAAATTATTCCAATTGATGATCCGTTATTACCAACCACTAATATATCTGCCAAGTACACTTTGGGATCATCTGTGTCCTCAGAATTAGACCCGTAACTTTTATCTTAATTTCTCAAAATTTCTTTCTATCACGTTACATCCTACTTAATAGGGCATTGCAACTTACTTTCCCTATAATGAACAGAACTACGTCCTTGGTTTGCTAAAAAATCTGCTTTTACATTATCCTTACATATCTTGAGATACTTTGAATTTAGATAATATATAGCTCATTTTCCCTGGCCATGTTATTACAAACGGATTTACTCTCTTTGGCTAATAAAGCAATGCAATGCAATTATGATTGCAAGTTATAGCACGGCCACACTACCAGTGCAATTATTTATTCACCTACATCTAATTACTCTTTAGAGTAACTTCCTTATACCTGTTTAATTAATTGAATTTTAATTTTAATTTCTGACTAAAAACTGCGTTATGTCTATTTGAGTCAATAGAAGTCGAAACCAGTACTATTCGATGGCTTGGATCTATCTGTATACCACATATAACCTTCCAATTTGAGGTTCATCTTCCAATCATCAATGATAAATATTCTGAACTTGTAACGTTACTCAAATCAATGGATGTTGATGATACGATCCAGAGGAACCTGAAATATAGAGTCGTTTTAAGTTTTCTTGTAAATGATAGAATTCTCACTTTCAGTTTTGCCCTGATTACCGCTATAAATCAACCTCAATTACGCACATTTTAATCATAATTGTTGTTTTGAACATAGAGAAGTTTAATGCAGATCTCTTTATCCTAGTATTGATCGCGTATCATTATACCCCTGAGTAGGTTTACCCCTTACATAACTACTTTTCTTGGATTTTTATTGAACTGAAATTCTAGAAAAAACTTTGATATCACTTATACCATCAAAAGGCATCGATTGTTCAAAGCACGCCTTCAAGAATATTAACCTGCACGTTGGATGAGTCGATTCAAATAGGCGTCGGACACTACTAAATCAAAATTGTTACGTTGAGATAATCTGGAACGATAGTATAACTGACTAAAAGTGCTAAAATTACGTAAGTTAAAAAAAAGTAAAAAAATAACTTTTACATCCATGTTTCAGTAGCGTTTAAAGGTATGACGTATACGTTTAAAGGCTTGTCCATACCAAATATTAATTACTTAAATATAAGTTTCTAAAATACGTTATCCAAGTATATATATATATATATATATATATATATATATATATATATATATATGTTTATCATCTCATATATGCCCATCGTTATGAATGTTTCATGATGTGAAGAGAAGACTTTCATAAAGACTGTGTGATGTATACTGAGAAACAAATTGAGCAGATTCAAAGTTTTTTTTTGTTAGGACCAAACAGTTTTTCTCGTATTAAAATAATTTGCATACATATGAAAAATAAGATGCTTCAAAATCAATTTAAACGTAGAGCTGATTTACCTGTAAAAATTAGATACTATAGATGTTAATTATTGTCATAAAATGTAATTCAAGCCAATATAGGCTTCGCTCTAAATATCTTTCCATTTGTTTTTCAAATTATTTGTGTTCTTCTGTGCAATGCATTGGTGGATTTTACGGCGTCTGAATTTGAATTGGAAAATCCGGGAGGGGGGTAGGTGATACAAAAAATACCAGACACAGAAAAATATTGAACTGGTCTGCACATTTTTAGAATAAAGGTAAAATATATACGTCTATCAAATAAGTATAGATTTATTTATTGATACGTTAAATCAAATTAAACTCCTTCTTAAATTAAAATTTCACTCGTTCGATTTTCGAAAGCAGGCTGAGTGACAATAACTTCAAGTGTAGATTGTTATTTATTTCCAATCGAAGAATATTTACAAATTAACGTTATAAGATGAAGACCAACGTATCTAATAGAGATCTATTTTCTCCAATCGCGTGGATTGATAATTACATGTTTTTTTTTTACATATCAGTACTGCGTTAATTTGTACAACAGAAATTTTTCATGCAGTAAAGATTTTGCACGTTATGAAAAATTAACTTCTATGCATCAAAAATATAATAAGTTTTTTAAAGAAATTTATTGGTAGTCTAACGAAAAAAAAAAAAAAGATTTCGAGTCGTCGAAACCTGAAAATTCAGGTCCATTTCCAGAACTAACATATTTCATGGCTAATTTTTTGGCCACGTATAAACACTGTAGTATCTATTCAGTCATCAATTTCTATTCTTTCTAAATTGTCCTATATAGTGGAAGAATTAAAGTTCAAGCTCGATTGAACTTGAAAAAAAAAAACTGAATAAGTATCAATCTATAACGAATTGAAATTCCAAAAATACGTGAAATTAGAAATGCTCGCACTTTGTCCGTTTAATAGAAAAATTAAAAAATTAAGGTATAATAGCTGTCGATGATTATATTAGCTATATTTCAAATAATTAACTATTTGAATTGGCAGTGCCGTGGGCAAAAAACAACATCGTTATTGAAAAAATTTTAACCAAAAAAATTACACAAAGCATTCGTTCCACATTTGTTTCTAAAGCTTTGATTCGTCCATCAAATCCGCCATGCTTCACTCGGTCGACCATCTGATCGCGGCGGGAAAACATACAGATCGGGATTCTTTTGTATTACGAAAAGCATTCATTTTCAAATTGCGAATGACAGATCAAAAACTTGGATAATTTTTTTGTTTTTATTGGAAATTGTCAGATTATTATCGATGGCGCTTAGGTATATATATATATATATATATATATATATATATATATATTTTGTTCTTAAACACCAGTACATAAATTAAAAATGTATATAAATAGAAGACTTCGAAGAATGTAATTAGGATAATAAATTTACGGACATATAATACTCCATACATCATACAGATAAAAATCTGAGGATATAATTATTATAATTTTTACCTCATAAGTGTGTTAAATGTAACAGATATGTATCCTTAATTTGAAAGAAATACGAAGTGCTTTGTGATGCTGCTGCTGCTGCTGCTGCTGCTGTACCGCGTGATATATGGCTGAAGATGTCGGCGCTGTATGGATGATTTAAATGAACAATTTTAGTAGAGAATAATTACACTGCGGCCATAAGCGCAAATCTTGTATTTAAGATAGGACCTTTGCCAAGTGTCCGTATATAGTGGAATGCAAAATTTCATGCTCCATATCGACAGATTAATTATTATCAATATTCTCGGTCAGTAGTTTTTTTTTTTTTTTGGTTTTTGGTTCTTCCATGAAAAGTACTTTGTATCAAATCCAAAAACGTTTGGAAATAAATCTTGAAAATATTAAAGTTTCTTTATTCATTTGTCCGATCACTTATATTATAATGACTGTTATTAACCGAAACTTTTTGCTGTTTCGACAAATGCGCATAGGATAATTATTTATTATAAATACATACTATAGTTAAGAATATTGTAAAACATCTTGGCTTTCTTTCTCTCGCTATTTCTGCGAATAGTCTTCCTTGTCCAAAAGAAAAAAGGAAAGAACAACAAAATTAAAGGCAAATACAAATGCGGTACAACGAGTACATTTCGGTGTTCGGATACTTTATGCAGTCGGTCACATTATATGTATTTTATGTACTTGAAGATCGTATGAGCAAGCTCTCGCGCTCACGACCTCTTATTACGTAACTCTCCGCGAATGGTGGAACGAGCCACTGGGCACATATTATTACACATGACGTTGTACCGGACAGGTTTCGTCGCCGCTCGCACAACGTCTCGTACACACATGCTTGCAGGACGTCGCGACTATAACGATTCTTCCGCGCTAGAGCGGATCCCCGGTTAAAAAAAAAAAAAAAACAACAACAACAAGCAGGCGTAGTCGAATACAATAAGATCGTACGGATTTCGTTGGGATGCGGATGTAAGTCTCGCTCGGCTTGAGAACGAGCAAAAAAAAAAAAAAAAAAAAGAGAGAGAAAAATAGGGGTTGGTGGAATTTTCCAGAAGCACCGCGGGCTCGCCGATGAAAGATAGCCGCGCCAAGGGATCGAGAGCTGGTGTAGATGACGATGATGGCCGTGTCAGCGTCGCCGCGCAGAGCAGCTGTATATATAATCGATTTGCATCATATAGTGAGCGCGCGATTAATTAATTTATAATGACACACGCGCAGGCGCATACGTGTATATGCGTTACCGTTCCCCGCTCGACAACGAACGCCTATTTTGAGCCGTAGACGGCATCGACAGCGTGCGCGCGTGCACACGACTATATATATATATATATATATATATATATATATATATATCCTATTTACTGAAAATGCATAATTTATTGCTAATGCGCGCGCGCGCGCGCGCGTGTGTGTGTGTGTCTGTGTGTGTGTGTGTTTATATACCAACCGTACGCTGTATCGCTCGAAATAAGCGCGAAACAAGCGCGGTAAGCCGAGTCTCCGTACTGCTTTTAATGACAACTACATAACGATTGGAAACAATGAAGCTCGCGAACAGTTGCGCGCATTGATTTTCTAACTTTCAATAAAAAGTGTTTGTATAATCTTATATACATATATATATATATATATATATATATATATGTACACTCTTTAATACACTTAACAGCTATAATTAGTCGACATATGTTGATGTAAAATCGAAAAAATGAAAAAAAAATTATATAACTTTTTAATGCGCGAAAAAAGGAAATTCAAAAATAAAGAAAAAATGTGAATACGTAACTATATTAACCCCAGTTACGAGCTTACCCGTGCCAATAATACAATAATATAAATAGCTTACAATTCAACGAGATATCTATATATAATATTATATAATAACTGCATCTTTCGCCTCAGCCAACGTTATTTTTAATTTATCAATGCAACATTTAATCTGATGTAATCAATAAATTAAAATGTTTATTTAATAAGAAAAACGTATAGTCGCGTTTCATAATCTTATTTCGATTTTAAAATCAAATGTATGAATGAAGAAAAGAGACTTAAATGTAACGTTTTTTAAAAACAATATATAAAAGTAAAAATAAAATATAAAAAATTGGTTGCCCATAAAAATGGTTGAACATTAATTTCTGGATTTTATGCCAATCCGTCCGGACAGAGATGAAAAAGGGGGATAGACGATGTAATCAATAACATAGTAAAAAGAAAAAATACGCGTAAACTCACATATTCATCTCAATGTCATTCCCTTAAGGATATGTCGGGATAAAATATGAAAATTCATTGTCGAATTTATTTCATAGTCCGCCTTATAGAAACAAAAATGAAATTTGTTACTTTCATTCCGTAAGGATTCCTAAATCCGAGTAAATAAATAAATTGTGTAGCTATAATATATATATATATATATATATATATATATATATATATATATATATATATATATATTATCTGCTACAAATTCAGCAACTTGATTTATAGGCGTGGATGAGTGATCAGTGAGTGTCTAGAACATTCTCATGCCATATGTACATGTAAGTATTGATTTAGAAAAATATCGATTTATCAATAGAATAATAAAGAAATGGAAACGTTGGATTAAAAAAAAAAAATGTTAATTTATGTAGCACAAAAATATCGCGATTAAAAGAATAGTTAACTCAACGTAATTTGCGAAAAATTGAAAAACCAAATTTTAATAATAGTGTAATAATGTATTTATACAAAACTCAATTGGTTATGAAATTCGCCGTTTGGAATAGGTAGCCAGTATTTCATTGCATTGTGGTATACGTATAGAACATCGGCAAGTCACAGATATGATGTAGAACGTGATTTTTAATACCGACTTATAACTATGAGAGAAACGATATTTTATGGTTTTTTTAATTGATTTATTGCGTTGACCTATGGGATACTGTGCTTTTGTAAACACCGCGAAGGTGGAACGCGACCGTAAAAAACAATACTGGGCTCTTCGAACATCAGCGTTGGACCAATGTTACATCTCTTTGATTATATTTTTCTGTTTTATAACGAATATAATCTCTGTTATCGCTAGATACTTTCTCTTAATCAATTTTGATCATTAGTACGCGCAATGTTGTCGAATAAAATCTAAAGAATTGTTTTTTTTTTTTCGTCAGACTGCCAAGCTCGAATATGGAAATTCGACAATACTTTACTATACTCAATGACGTTCTAATTACAGGTCTTTCAAACATGTTACACCGATGATAATAAAATAATGTTCTTTCAAGACTGCAAGATTATAATTATCAGTGCGCCAATGAATTAAATAAATAAATCATTAATTAACTTTAGAATTGTGAAATTTTATTTTGTATCTAATATGTATAAAGAATTGTATACCTATTCAACATCGACCTATAAAAACTAAAACATATTTTATCTTTTCTTGCTACATATATATAAATATATATATATATATATATATATATATATATATATATATATATGTACTTATAGTCCTTAATTACTCTTCATAAAAAATCTTTTACCTATAATAAATACATATCAAAATATGTCGGAAATCTATATAACGAAACCTGCAGATTATACATGCAAGCTTCCTTCGCTCTTGTCGATTAGAAAAATAGGTGTTTATGTAATGTTTTTTTTCGCGTTTCCATTATATTTCGACGAATCTCGAATAAATAATTCTTCCATCGGGAATGTCGAATGACGAAAGGTAGCCGTGAAAAAAAGGAAGTGAGTTGGGGAGGGGGGGGACAAGGAGAGGAACAAGGTGAAATTTTGAAACGAAATAATATGCTCGCACCTTATATATATATATATATATATATATATATATATATATATATATATATATCCACACGCGTGTAAGAAAGGCGTTCGATTGTATCTTAATATTTCTCTTCAGGGACGCGTCGCCCGCGGTCTTTTTTTTTTGGCTTTCCGTTGAATCTTTATGTCCCAGCCGGTTGCGCCGGGATATACAAGCGCCCACGCTTACGGATTTCCTAACGTAAAAGAAGACGAAGAAGAAGCAAAAAAAAACCGAGACTTATTAATTAAACGACGCGCCGCGACGAGAAGTCGGGACACGTTCGATGTATCGCTATTAGACGAGACAAATAGCATGTCTATGATGGTCATAAGTATATATATATATATATATATATATATATATATATATATATATATATATACGCATAATATATTATATCTTTCTTTTTTTTAATAACGGAATTTATCGGTTTTGTTTACAAATTTTTTTGTTTTATAATTTAAATACACGTAGATGTAATTAAATAGTAGAAGAAATCGATATTATCTTAATATTCGATATATATATATATATATATATATATATATATATATATATATACTGGCAGATCTGTCGTGCAGAGCTATACGTGAATAACAACACAGGAGACAAATGAATTATAATATCATCATCGTATAAATTGTGTAGACGGACAACCGTTCGATTTATTTATTGATTTATTTGTTTTTTTTTTTATTTATTTAAGACAGCTTATATAACAGTGAAGAATAATAGAAAGAAAAAAAAGTATTATATTATAAATTTGCAAATGTATAACGCAAAACTTTCTATATATATATATATATATATATATATATATATATATATATATATATATATATATATAGCGAATAATCGATGCGCGAGAACATAAATTTAAAGATTGTAATAATGCATACGCGATTTTGTCGCTTTTAAAATTAAAAACGATGATTCTCAATTTTGACAGAGATGTGTGATATATGTATACAAAAAAAGAAGAGGAAAATTGTTTTGAAATTATTACTCCAGCATAACTGCTCGCCGTGCGCTGCATTGATTTATGCACCACACGATTGAAGTTAAGGCGTTTGTAGTTGAATTAAACGAATACAAATATATTGCTCAATAATCATAACGCCTTATTTACGTGGATGTAATGTACTTCTATACAGTTATAATCTGTGTTTTCTATATATAAAATTGAACGAAAAAAAGAGAAATAAGTGTAAATAAATATATAAAGGGCATAATCAGTTAGTCATACAAAAAAGTTAATGATATCTCTATAATTATCTCATCTCACCGTTATTTCCCTCAAATGTGCAGTTTATCAAGCAATGTTTTAATATTAAAAAATTATTTTTTATCTCTCCAAATAAAGCACGTTTGTTATCGTTATTTTATCAAATACATATCCCTTATAACATACATACGTATGGAAAACAAAATTTTTTAATATTTAAGTAAATTAAAGTATTATTCAAACGGAGCAATGAGCCACGAACAGCTTCGTTATACATACTTTGTACTCTTTTCTTACAAAAACGAGCAGAAATTTTTCACTTTTCCACATTCTTGCTCGTTTGACAATTTCACCAACGACAATCCAATTTCATTCGGCCGACGCCTTCTAACGAAAAAATTTGATATACTTGGTACTTGGTCGGTGTGGTCTGCTTGCGGCTGAAAGAAATTCGTACTTTTTTTTTTAATCCATCGTTATATCTCAAATGCAGCGATAGATTATAATTCTTTGGAAAGAGCATAATTACCGAGCATAATAAAGTATTGTCAATATAATGAAAGCCGCAGCTCTAAATGACTTTTTAAACGCTTCTTTTCATAACATTTGCCTTATTAAAATACATAATTGTATAATTACGTCATTGTTACACTTTTATGCGCTTCGCGGCTTTGAAGGATGCACAAGTTCTGATGAAAAATTTGTATAATTTAATATTCTCTCTCTCTCTCTCTCTCTTTCAAGATATATATGCATAGGAAAATATTCTAATTCAGCCATCACCATTTTTAGTTTTTAATATGTAAATGCCAGTGTGAATTAAACTGTAGTCGCGTAATTGCATGAGTAAAGCTTAATAATAAACTGTACGTATGCGTTAATAATAAAATTTTACATATTAAAACACCAGATTATTTATTTATAGCTCGTTCGAGACGTACACTTACGATAAGGGGTCATTTACTATATAATACAATATTGAGATATCGCTTTAATTTCCGACGTTCTCCGATAACAATATATATATATATCTGTATAAAAAAGGAAGCATTCATTATTGATATAATTAATAAAGTTCTATTTTTAAAAAGTGCATTCATCTTAGATTAATACATATGTTTACTTCTAACTTTAGGTTTTTAAAAATACCATTTTCAGAAGCTGCAGATATCGTTTCTGTCATTGGTATACTTGAAATTCGCGGCTGAATGTAACACAACGTAACGAAAATAATAATAGAATAATGAAATGAACAATCGATACGAATATATCTATATATATATATATATATATATATATATATATATATATATATATATATTTTATGAAAGCAGGATGGTTCGAGTACTAATAATGGATTAGTGTATCAAATAGTTCGATTGAACTGCTCGAATCCAAAGAATTAGATATGTTAACAATTTTTTTTAAACTTCATGATCAATATCTTCAATAAAGTCATATCTAATACTTATATAATATATGATATATATATATATATATATATATATATATATATATATATATATATATACCGATCTATTAGACCCTAGCACAAACCGCGGAGCGTAGTCCGACGAAAAAGTCCTAGAGAGAAACTGGAATGGGGGGAGGGGGAGGTCTTCCCAATCTGGCCGCAGCACACATCGGTATAATATATATATTATCTACATATATATTATATATGTGTCGTAAAAAGCCATCATCGGTGTGCGTGCGTGCGCACGTGTGCGTGTGTATGCTAGAGAGAGAAGGTAACGACCTCGAAGGAATCCTTTCGTCCTCGAGTCATATATATAGTTAGGCTGCTGCTGCTGCTGCCACCGTCGCCACTGCTGCCCACGCGCGCGCGCGATTCCTCTTCGTGCGGGGAACCCGCGATCCCCCTCCTTCTTCGATCCAGGTAACTCCGGTATCTGTGTGTGGCGTATACTTGTGCAGTATATATATATATATATATATATATATATATATATATATATATATGCGTGTCCACTGCGCCAACAAGTTGCACGTCCGCCTTGACGGACATCGGGACACACTCGCCGCGGTCTATTAACACACTTTCCTCCATAGAGCGATTCCTGTCTCTCACTCATTGTCTCTCTCTCTCTCTCTCTCTCTCTCTCTCTCTCTCTCTCTCTCTCTCTCTCTCTCTTCCTCGCTCATTTCTCATTTTTCAACTTTGGAGCAATTCTATATGTACATATGTGTACACATTCGCGCGCGCGTGTGTATGTGTGTGTGTGAGTACTTGTCGACAGATGCAATGATTGCATATGTATGTAAATAATAAGAGGCCAACCGCATCGGCAACACGTAATTTTTCAATCGAACCCATCTGAGGACTTGTGCACATTAATGCATATATTATATATATATATATATATATATATATATATATATATATATATATTCATTTCACAATTTAAAAAGTTTTCGATGAAGATTACAACTTCATTTCGAAAATAAGGAAAAATTAAAAAAAAATACACTGTTCAAAATATTGCCCATCGCTACCTGAAATTGCCCTCCCCCCCCCCCCAAATTCCGTAAAATTTCCGAATTCCGACCCAAAAAAAAAATTTCTCGTAATTTCGCAGCGCCATCAGGAGGCACGAATCGACGCCCACTTTTTTGTTTACCATCCGGGCGGCGAAGAGGAAGGGTTGAGGGGGGGGGGGCATTCTGGCATCGACCTAAATAAACGCTATAGTCGAAAGGATCGAGGTCCGTGCCGTTGAGGGCGGGCGAGGCGGACTTATTTTCCGTAATTTTCCCGTCGGCTGTCGTTCGAATAAGCTTTGGACGCAGTACGCTTACACGCAACGAACGCGCGCGCGCGTATGGTCGATCATCGCCGCGACGGAAAATCAGTGCCTCGCGTCCCCCCCCCCCCCGACCCCCGTATTCCGGCAGTTTGTGCACTCGGTGTCTATAAGCAACGTGGCTCGTCGCGACTGTTTCACTCTTTTTCGGCAAATGCGCAAAAACCATATAGGTTGGACCCGTTCTAACATCTGGAGCATATTCTGAGTATAATTTTAAGAGTGATCGATGAGATTCAGACGCATTTTGCTTTTATCTAATTTAAGTATTTTTTTTACATTGAATTAACGAATTTTTTACTTAATTAAGAAAAAAAGTGTTGTCCATCAACATAAATTGACCGATCATATTTCACAGATTTTATTACACTTTTCCGGTACGACAGACCTGGTGCTCCAAAATATGGCACAGAGGATAGATATGAAGTTAGTAACTAATACGAAGCGTTTAAGTTCCAGTCCCAATATACCTAAAATAGCTGGTAGAAAATTAGCTTTTTACGAGTCAAATAAATACAAAGACTGATAAAAATAATGAAGAACATGAAAAATTCAATTATTATAACGGAAATCTTGAACGATTCGTCCTGCATCGGTTGCTGAACTTGTCAGGGGATCCTATTTCGTATAAGCTTACGATCAAAATAAGTTTTTTTCAATGTTCTTATCTCAGTTCACCTTTTAGTTTCTCTGTGAAAAATATAATCGCTATAATTCCCATATATATATATATATATACACATAATCATAAGAACTGCTACTTTTTGCTAATAGCAATAAAATGACCTGCTGTCCTTCTACTGATGAGCCAAGATGATGATCTTGCAAAAAAAGTCATTCGTCCCCATAGTTATACAATAGTTCTTTTTTATTTTCTACTATGCGCCTTTATCTATTTCTTCGATTCATAAAGCCAGTCAGTTTTTAATTATATGTCCATAATATCTGTGAAAATTCTTGAACATTTACCGTCAATTTTCTCCATCAGTTTTCGTGCTGATTTTTTTTTTATGATTTATCAATCGCTTATAACTGTAAATATACGAAACAACATGCTGTTATACTTTTATTCGTACTGAAAAAAATATTTCCCGATACCAAGTTAATATTTACTTGTTTTGTACCAAGTAAATCATTTTCTTAAATTAAGAAAATATTCACTAAATTTAAGAGTACGCTGTTTGATTCAAGTGAATTCTTCTTGCATTAAGTAAATACTTCCTTGATTTAAGAAGATGCTTTCTCAATTTAAGAAAATAATTTACTTGGTACAAAACAAGAAAATATTTACTTTATAACAGATATTTTTTTCTCAGTGCATAATACGAGATTATATATATATATATATATATATAATATATACGAGATATATATATATATATATATATATATATATATATATATATATATGTATACCTATGTGAATAGTGCATATATCGTTTTTCGATAATACATCTCTATATCTTAACAATCGCGTGTAGATTACTTAAACTTCAGAATACTGCACGAGTTATTTCAGTAAATTACGCCGATACGCGCTAAAGGTGATTATTTTAATCAACCGTATATACACACACACACACAATGCATATACGATAAAATTAACAATGTATTAAAGTTCTTAATTAAATAATATTTACTCAAATACATTTGTATAAATATTTGAAAAAATATATACAATATCTTTTATTAAACAATCAATAGAGCATTGCACGCTTTCTCCACGGCGCAAAAAATTCCAACCATTATTTTTTCAAAATTTGAATAAAATTATTGTATAAGTATGCTTATTTTTAAAATACTCAATATAATACAAATTTTAATGCGAGCCTAAAATATTGCAAGCGAAGTTACATTTATAAACACTATATATTGAAAGAAGAGAAGTAAAAATTTCTTTCACGAGAATGACCTCCCCATATAAAAGATCATTTTATCGTTTTTATATATAGTTTTATACTTACTTGAATTGCTATTATATGCTTGTACTTCATGTTTATACAGTATAGCATGCACGTTCTATCAAAAAAAGAAATTCAAGTAATCTATGCGCGACACGCATTAGAAATTCCTTCGAAATGTAAATCGCATATAAACGTAAATGCATATATATATATATATATATATATATATATATATATATATATACAACGTTTGACTGACTCCGTTCCGATGGAGTGTTTTCATAATAAAAAAGGAAGACGTCACATTATATACGCATCTTATGCATAAATTCATAATGTGAGGAGAGTAAAAACGTCTTTTATAATTACAATAATCGATGACCTTGATTCTTTATATATATATATATATATATATATATATATATATATATATATATATATATAAATTTTAATGTTTGTAGACTCTGTCCTAAATATGGTTTTGCTTGATTTGATTCAGATATAATATACATGAAGAATAATCGTAGTAATGAACGAATCGTATCATTTGGAACCATGGATGTACTACCTATAACAGGAATAATTAACGTAAATTTAAATAACTCGGTATATCAAATTCATGTTTTTGAGACAAATATATATATATATATATATATATATATATATATATATATATAACCAAAATTCATTCGTCAATACACAGAATACAAAATTTAATGGATCCGCCTCGAGTGCTCTTTTATACCGATTAAATGCGTAAAGTGCTCTCTCTTTTCTCTCTCTCTCTCTCTCTCTCTCTCTCTCTCTCTCTCTCTCGTTTTAATGAATTTTCTATATATTTATATAACAAATTAAACCAATTCAGCTTTTAGTTCATTATATACATTATATACACTCTTTCTATATACAATGCCTGAGTTTCGAGAAAATGTGTCCAACGGCGTCGAAATGAGAACATTTTGAAAATTTTAATTATTATAATATTTTTGGATTATGAAGGTTACGGGAAGTTCGAGTTTTCATACTTCTCATAATGATTTATACAGCAATTTGGAAAATACGCGAATAAACATCGTGATGAATTAAAATTGACATTAATTTAGTGTTCTTAAACATAATGTTATTTAAAAGAGAGTCTATTACTTTGTGCATGATCGTTAAAAGTCGACCTCGGTGTAACAAAAAGTGTGTGTGTGTGTGTGTGTGTGTGTGTGTGTGTGTGTGTGTGTACGCGCGAGTGGGCGCGCTATGCAGCTGCAGCAATGAAAAAATCCCTTACTGACGAAAGAAAGAATGTTAGTAGAGTCGAAAGAATCTTACTAAATATTGGGATTCGTGTTTTTGCCAAAAAAATTTGTTTTCATCTCCTCTGTCATATTTAATATATAATCAACTCCAGCAAATGTGAATTCGTCATAGAACGTTTTTTAAATTTACGAAATTTTCTATTCTCATTCATAGGAACAATGTAACTCGTCGAATTTTACGAATATATATAAATTTGGACAACGTTGTATATAAGAAAAGCCTGGCCGCAAATCAAAAAGATTGACAACTTTTGACCTAACATAAAAACATTTGACAAAACTCGTGCAATTTTGTCGACAGTATGTCTGGCAAAATTATGATTTTTTTTTATTTCAAACGTTTTTCTCGCCAAACTTTGACAGGCTTGAACGATCTCTGTCGAACTTATATCTCGACTTTTCCAAGTAACCCAATTTGACCTACTTACATAGGAATATGTTTGCTTGAAGAAATGTCGAAAAGTTCGAAAGAGCCGGGCGGCACTTCGATGGAAATTCATTTTCGCGAAGTTACTACTATAAGCTATGTATAACACTCCGAGATTTGGTAACAAGCGCATTATTTGAGCCGATGTGAACTTTCCACTTTCTTGTCGTATATAAATATATACTTATATATGAAACCGCCCTCGCCGCTCCTCTAAGGCCCCTTGGGTATATAACTATATGCAATAATAGAGAAATGGAGGCGGCCTAGGGGGCGGCTATCATTTATTTATATGCATGGTTATTATATATATATATATATATATATATATATATATATATATATACTTGAAAATTGTCTTCCACATGTACTTCCTACATCATCATATATAACTCTCCTTATCTCCTGATCTCGTTTGCTCTTATCTTCCCATATAGAATGTACACCTAACGTTAAGTATTCTTTTCTCTTTTGCTCACTTCCCCTTTACCCTCCCTCGTATAATACACGCATAGATAACATTGACCGCCTACCAGCTCTTTAATATCCCATATATATATATATATATATATATATATATATATATATATATATATATATATATATAACCTTAGAATTTTAACGCGATTAAGACGCCAACTTCAAAGATAATATATATATTTGTGTAAATATTTATGTGTAAATCCTTTGCATGCAAATTTATATTTGTAAAATTTTTACATGTACATTTAAATTTCTTTACAATGAGCGAATATTAGAGTTTTATTAACGATCATTAAATACATTTGGGTCTCTATTTGGACATATATATATATATATATATATATATATATATATATATATATATATATATAATTCTATATATATAGAAGACATATATATAGACGTCTGACGTCATAATGAAATTGTCAGGCACCATAAATATTTCCTCATTCTCTTCGAAAACGATTGGAAATTTATTGACTTGAATTTAATTCTGGTATAAATTTGTAAACAATGTATATAAAACTAAGGTTGGATATAATAGATATTTAAAAAAGATTAGATTTAAATGAAATTCATAAACCTGTATATATAGAGCATTGATTTAAAAAAAAATGCCTTTAAAAATGTTTTTTGTAAGTTCATTTTTATTTATTACTTTGTTAACAACTGTAATTGAATTCTTCTTTTATTATTGAATAAAAAAACAAACAATACACTTGGAAACGTATGTTTTATTAATCGCTATCAAAACTATTAATGAAGAAATAGTGAATGTATATAATCTTTCTATCTTAACATGAAAATTATTTCGATACTTCGATTATCTATTCGCACTTAAAAGCAATAAGGAATGTATCATATTTAAGTTAAATACTTCAGCTGATAAAACAAAACGATGTGTTAAGAGTAGGATTATTGATAAGATTATCGATATGTATCAATCTACAAATGTATCTACTTTGTATATATCCTAAATATACATACATATATATATATATATATATATATATATATATATATATATATGCATGTATGCATGTATTCACGATGCTTTACAATCGTTACACCTGACGCCATCTATTGGAGCGATTTAACGTAATCTCCATAGTTTCAAATCTTGCACCTGTTAAACATCTTAGAAAATTCCCGTTATCTAAAAATTGAAAACGATGTGTTTTAAAAGACCATGAATTATAATGCAATAATTTTCTTTTATTTATATATGATTTTGCTCTAAAGTGACTTCAATGAATTATCGACAATCAATCAATAAATTAATAACGCGCTACGATGTAATTTTTTAAAATCAGTCTTTCGTTTAAGATTCGTTTATAAACAATGTAATTTGATTTTTTAACAATTGGAATGCGTCGGCCTAATTATTCAGTCTGCCGAAAACTTGAAAAATTGAAGAAATATCGCCGTCGTTCTCCATCGATCAGATGCCAATTGCGATACTATTTATTTGTTAAACAGTCGGAGAACGATTTACACGTTTATATATTATACGCCGCAGAATTAATTTGCGAATCATTCTATATACAGATTGAAAAAATAAACTTTTGAGAGATACGTGTATCAAGTGCATGCGGCGAACGTGACGTTGATATTTTAACAGATCATAAGATTATTTCGAACAATGTGCATCGGAAGAATTTTTTTTTCTCGTTTTTTTTTCAGTTAACTTTCGCATCGTATATAACGTCTTAATTCTTTCATAAAAAACAGGTATACACGAAATAAAACTTACGAAAGTTATTTATATTATATATGCGCGTTATTTGAGATAAATCGTATGCATTTAATTGTTCCTTCGTTGTTGTATCGTCTTTGTTGTACATATTAATGACCGAAGACAAAAATAACGCGTTACCAATTATTTATTCATAATCGCGACAATCAATTCGTTGTAAATGTGATTCTTTTCTTATTTAGTTAGATACAATTTAATTTCTATTAATTTATACAAATATTAATTCATTGCCTTGTTCGTACTTTTTCGAATTAGTAATATCGATCGTTCCTTTGAACTGAAAATCTATGTAGTTAAGACAGGTCACAGCTGTGATTGTGAATTTATGCTTTAAAATTATAGTATCGTATAATTGCTTATCTTAATGAAATTTTTATTAGAATTAATTTAATAAATATTTTAATCGGTCTTACAGTCTTTATAATATAATATATTAGCTAAAATAACGACAATCAGGCTGTCCTTGTTTATGTTCATCCCCGTAGAATCTGAAATAAAACTTATTACTACAATAAATTATATTAAAAATTAAAAATTAAAAATAAAAATAAAAACAAAATAATAAAGAAAATAAATAATAAAAACAATATTCTATGTTAGTAAATGACAACTTGACTGCCCCAACCAGCTTAAATTTAGATTCACCTTTGGTGCTCGACGTTTCGAACCACTACGATTCATCTTCAGGAACTAAACTGACTAAACTAAACTAACAGTTTAGTTCCATAGAATATTGTTTTTATTATTTTAATTTTATTTATTATTTTATTTTTATTTTATTATTAATTTTATTTTTATTTTTATTTTTAATTTTTAATATAATTTATTGTAGTAATAATAAGTTCAATTCAGATTCTTTGGGGGTGAATATAAACAAGGACAGGCTAACTGTTATTATTTTAGCTAATATATTATATTATAAAGACTGTAAGACCGATAAAAATATTTCTTAATTTAATTCAGAACAGTCGACATAAGTACAATTTTTAATTCTAATTTTTATTAGAAATTAAAATGTCTAAAGTTTTTGTAATAAGTGTTCAACGGTAGTGGAATGTATAAATAAAATATGAATATATAAATATATGAATATATAAATAAAAGTATCGCAATACAAAAGAAATCAATTTTTTGTTTTTATACCAATGTTATCAAAATGAAGTTTATATTATTTTTAAGCAACTGATTTTAATATCTATCGTGCATTAAAAAAATAAAACAATCTTTTTATTGACATTTGTAATTTTTTAAAGGAAATTAACCACGGAATAAATAATTGCATAAAAATAAAAGCATAACATCATAACATTTAACAATCACAACACATTATCACTACAACATTTTATTATTAGATATACTGAAAGTAATTATTAGACAAATAAAAAAGTGCTCGTTTTTGGCTTATAGAACAGATCCCGAACTCGTCAAAAAATATTGATATAGGATAGAACGACAGGCGATCAATTCCTGCACGTGCAAAAGATATAACAGAAAATGAAATGCTGATATAATTTAAAGTATTGTACTGATCCATTATGAAGATATCGAGCCTTTTTCCCTTATAATGACCGACACAATTTTTTGTTGCCGGCGAATCTAATGTTAAGAATTACTTTTTAAAACAAAATTGATTATAACTATATTAAAACTTGATAATTGTAATCATCAGAACAAAATCTTTAAATAATTATCAATTCATTATTCAATACAAATCAGTTTATCGACATATTTGAATCAAAATATTGCTTTATTCGGATCGGCAACATATTCGGCAGAGAAGGGTCGCTTTCCCGCCGAGATTCATACACAGGTGCTGGAGCTTCGAGCGCTTCCCGTTAGATGCCGCCAGTATAACAATTCACCGCTAATTCACCGACAAGGCAGTAATCAGAGCAACGTTGCCAGCTGTATCTCCGCTGTACCTCGTATCCGGCAGCGCCTCCTGGTAAAATGTCGGTGAACTTCTGCTCAACGCACACAGACGCACGCCTACAGGCATTCACGCGCCACCGCATGCGTATCAGTAGACGACGCGGCATAATATTTAATTACGTATATAGTTGAGCAGCTGTACATGTATACTATAGATTTGACAATATACGCATATGCTTGGCCACGTATTTAAATGCACATGAAGTTACAATGGAGATTACAATTTCAAATAATCCAATAAAGCGACGTACATCATTTCATTTGATTTTATATCATATATTATGATGCGGCAAGATTCACGAGGAGGGCGCTGCCAGCGTCCAGCGACGCGCACATCAGCCAGACTGCCAGCAGGCCAAAGCCAAAGTCGTGTTCTGCTCGCAGCACTCGGCCGCTATATAAATGCGGCTCTGGTGCGTTTGCATGTGGTAGTGTGTTCCGCTTTTGCATTATATATATATATATATATATATATATATATATATATATATATATATATGTGCATATATACGGTACACAGCTTGGCATAAAGTGCACCGACAGACCGGTGGCGCGCACGCGCGCGTTTATGCATGTGCGCAAAATACACATCTATAGATAGCGGACGCGTTCTTTTTCTCGCTCTCTCTCGCTCTCGTTTCCTCGCTCAATCTCCCTCTCTTTCTCTCACGTTCCTACAACTTTTTCCAGGCGCGAGGGGGACCAATACCAACACGGACGGAGCGGCGCACACCAGTAGCCGGGCGCTCTCCGGCTTGTACCCGTACCGACTCCTCGCCTCACCTCTCTTCGTCGTGTCGCGGAGCGGACGGAACGGAGTTTTACGGAGCCACTGTAACCGCATATCAGCGTATATAGGGAGCCGCCGCGCGCGCGCGTTCGCCTGGCCGATCTCCTATATATACGTATACA
>JACCIC010000014.1:2577500-2585000 GCA_018907035.1 Sycobia sp. Sy_11
CTCTCTCTCTCTCTCTCTCTCGTGCTCTTTGTTCCTCGCTCGGGCGCAGGATCCCGCGACGTAAACGCTTACAGATTTCTCGTCTTCTGATTTTTTTTTTTTGTTCCACGCATACAATACCGTCGCGCACTCTCGCGATCCGACGCTCAAGAGGTTTTTCCTTATTCGTCTCGAGGCTGTCTATGTATATATATATATATATATATATATATATATATAAAAGAAAAAAATGAGGCGGGTGTATAGTAGAAAGGGTATATAATATAATTCGACAGGCAGAGGTGCAGGGGTGCGACTGAGGGAGGAGAAAAGCCGAGGGTAAAGATAAGAGTCGCACGGTCGACTAAGGAGGGAGGGTAAAGCTCCTCGAGTTCGTATAATGTACGAGGTAACAGAAGGAAGATTAGGACTAGCGACTTCTTCTATTATGGGTGTGTATGTGCGCGCGCGCGCGTGTTTGTGTTGTGTGTGTGTGTGTGTACAGAGCGACGGAGAAACGCCAGGAAGAAAGAGGTGAAGCAGAGACAACGTTGCGTGTCGCGTTCGTCAGAAGTGAAAAAAAAAGAGGTCGCAAACCTCTCTTTCATCCTATTCCTCTCCCCATCGGTCACTGCGCCACGCGCGTTATTATTCGCGTTTAGTTATAGCGATATCCTCCACACACCCCCCCCCTCGTCGCCCCCACCACCAGCACATTTTATATGCCCGCGGCGTCGTTTCACACTTATAAAACGACACGACTTTGTTATTCCATATAGACGGGGGGACGGTAATTATTCCGAGGATCGTTCTCTCGGCAAAAGGAATAAAAATGTACCCGATGACGCGACGATGAATCGAATTGAAAGAACGCGCCAGTGTTTCGATAAATAAGCCGTGCTCTCGGACTAATGCATAAATAACTTTATACAGTAGTATATTGCGATAGTGTGTGTGTGCATCTATGTATGTATGTAGCGATATAAATATATATACGCGATTGAAAGATAGAACGAACGTTAAAATAATAGACGGACAATTGAATCTTATCAGTCTCTTTAATCACTTGGTGGCTTTTTTCACCGATAGTAAGCGGCAGTTTTGAACGAGTTCTCTTTCTCTTTCCTCTCTCTCTCTCTCACTCTCTCCCTCTCGCTCTCTCATTACTCGCCGCTTGCGCGCACCGCTGTCGATCGCGTTTATTTTTAAAACACCGGCTCTTTCGGTGATTTATAGTTTTCCAGTGAGCGATCCACCTCCCACTCCTCCGCCATCCCCTCCCGTCAACCCACCCTCGGCGCGGAATAAACGGCAGAAAGGAGGCAAAGCGCGATAACTGCGCGAGAGCGCGCGAGCGCCAACTCCGCCGCGGGGCGCGTATTACAATAAAACCGAAAACGACGACGCGACGCGGGGGGATTGGAAATGAAATGGGAGGAGTGATGGGGGGAGGGGGAGAGCCTCCTCGCGATCGAACATCGTGTTATATATGATTGATGTAGTAATTCGGAGACTATTATGCAACGGAAAACGAGATAAATATACCGTGTCTTGGGTGACGTGTCGCTTCACTGCTCTTTTTCTCGTTGTTTTTGTTATTGTTGCTTTTATGCTGTCGACTTACATTAGACTGCCGATCGGAGAAAAAGATCATATGTGTATGTGTGTGCGTGTAATATAGTCGAGCAACTTTTAGCGCGAACGAACAACAACGAGATTGAGAAAAAAGAAGAACAATTTGATAAGTACGGTATCGGCGTGTAAAACTGTGTAATTATACGCGAGATCATTAATTTTACGTATGCATATATACGACCGTATAGAGAGCAACTCGTTCAATCTGGGATGATAAAAAGTTACCCGCTCGGCTCGACCGAGGATGCGCCCCGCGGCTCACGGGGCCCGTTGTGTAATTGCACAGTGCGCTCGAAAGAGCAGTTTTTTTTTTCTCTATATTATAGGCAGTTACGGCATGGCTTAAAATCTGCTAAAACATTTAAAAGGCTCTAAATAATATGCACAAATGCACATCGGCATCAACGCGCAGCAAACGAATTGGAAATGAAATGTGTATATACATACATATATATATATATATATATATATATATATATATATATATATATATATATATATAGATATATATATATATAAACACTAGGGGCACATGGCGCTCCTTCATTACGCGTGACCGATTCGTGCCAGAGATTGGCGGCGATCGGAGTCGGCAGCGAAGAGAGGGATAACAAAAAGCCATACGCGCCTGTTTGAAGGATGATACCGATGTATATCTCCCTCAACGGGTGATTAAGTATACGACCCTTGACGCGAGCGTTGCGCTTTGTCGAAGAGGACGAGGGGGGGGGGCGTGCAAATCCTACACGTTAGCCGGATTTTCGGAAAATCCGAGGAGAGCTGCTCTAGGTATAATTTCTTTCGCGGGGTATCTTTCAAAGCAGAGAGAGGGAGAGAGGGGGAGAGAGACCTCTGAATTTTTGGACTTTGTTTTTAATTAGTTTTAGGTGCTCTAGGTCCTTGTAGCAATATACAATTACACTGATTAATACATATAGATAATGTCAGTAGCGTTGACAAATATATAGGTGTAGGTAAAAAATACTAAAATTGCATAAAATAAATTTAAAATACTGCACATAAAGATTAATTAAATTTATTAAATTAAATTCGATTAAACGTAGTCTAACGAAAATATAAAGTGGAATAAAACCGAATAGAACGGGCAGAGTGAAAAAATTCTAGAGATACAGCCGAGGGTTTCCGGTTTAAATTTCAACACGAGTAATCCGAGTGCTTGCGCAAAAATGTAATCGGGCGTCGATAAGCGCATCAGCGAGTAATTTCGGTTGTTCGGAGTAATCCTCCCTCTCCCGTTTCCCGCCCTCAACCCCGTTTCAATCCCCCATACTCGGCTCGAGTTCGTCAATACCGTCCGACCCTATAATTCCTGTGTCTTTGTAAATGTTACGCGCGTCTATCTATCTATCTGTCTATCTAACAGTACAGTCTGGGGCGTCGCCGTCGCGCGGATAAAAATCGCGCGTCCGACGAAATTCGGAACCCGCGCTCTGAAACCGGCGAATAAGTAAAGACTAATTAGCCGTTACTTCTCGCCCCCTCTATAGGTATTTTATATATTCGCTTGAACTCTTCTGCGCCGGTGGACGAAGTGAACGAGGAGTGGGTACGGGGAGGGGGCGGTTAAGGAAAAGACGTCTATATAAATATATATATATATATATATATATATATATATATATATATATAGAGAGAGAGAGAGAGAGAGAGAGAGAGAGAGAAGAGAGAAGAATGAGAGACGCTTATGATATACACTCTTGCACATTGTCGCGATTGGCATCGCGACTTTTCGTCGTCGTTTGGCGTCTGAACTGCTGAATGAGTCGCATACAATGGGGACAGCGAGAGTGCGCACAACGCAGCTCAAGGCCCGGTGGCCTGTTCCGGAGAGAGAGAGAGAGAGAGAGAGATAGAGAGACAAAAAGCGAGAAAAATCTTGTTTTGCACAACTCCGTCGCTGTATGAATGTGTCTTTGCTAATATGCTGGCGTAGTTGCTAATACGTATAGACTTGCATGAAAATCGACTCGCATGCATATTAACTATATGCGTATGGTCTACGCACCTGCAGTCTTCCATACACATCGACATTTTAAAGTAAACATCCACAGATGATCGATCGGCAAAACGAATGAGAAATCTTTGCACCTAGACGAATTCGGGACAAGGAAGAGGTGGCTTAGCTTTTAAAGCGGAGTTTGTGTCTTTTTTTTTTGGCGACTTGTTACAAATTGTTTGAAAACATCAAAGTAAATGGTAAATTTTTTCGCGATCGAATTTGACAACACAGCGAGACTCGCTCGTTTCATTTGTATCATGCTCGCGAGTAATAAAATCCTTGCAGAAACTTTGCTCCAATTCGCGTAATATGAATTTAATTGGAACTATGTACATGCAATAGAATTTTTTAATTTGATCATTGAAAAATCCGCTGAAAAAAGTACATTCAAACTTTCTGCTCATTGTTATCTTAACGCAATTACGTCTTAATTCGTCACATATGCATACATATATATATATACATACACACACACATACACAGAATATACATACATTTTCTATTTGCTTGTAAACACGCGATTTTATACCCAATTTAATCTCGCTCTCGTCTCGTTCTTATTTTTCAGATATTACCGAGTTGCGCAGCCGAGAACGCGCCCCTCTCCTGATTTCGGACAAGGGAGACGGCGAACGAGAAGTAACAGGGGGCCAGAAGTGGAAGTAGTCGGTGCGCGGGCAGAAGCGAGACCAAGGAAGAACGCCAGAGGGAGAGAGAGTCAGAAAGAGACGGAGTAAGAAGAGGGCTCCGATCGATGTGTCGACCGCATCGCCGCTGACTTCTACACACGCTCGCGCGTCTAGCACACGCACACGCGCGCACACCCGCACGAGCTGCGTCGAGCAAGCGGGCGGCCACGGCTATAAGACAGCGGCAGCGACGGCAGCTACGGCGGCGGCGGCGGCGGCAGCAATAGCAGAAGCGGCAACATCAGTATCTTTTTGATGATCCAGGAACGAGGAGCGGTCTATTATTATCGTCCAGCGGCGACTATGAGACTGGGGGAGGACGCCGCTGCCGGTGCTAATCGCGCGTAACCCCACGAGCAGCGAGTGCGCTACGTCGCTTTTAATTAGCCCTCTATCTGTCTCTCCCACTCTTGCGCACTCTACTCTCTACTCCTTCCCTTCCCCTTTCTTTCTCTCTCTCTCTCTCTCTCTCTCTCTCTCTCTCTCTCTCTCTCTCTCTCTCTCTCTCTCTCTCTCTCTCTCCTTCCCGTCCTCTCCTCCGTTTCTCGGTGTGCAGTGCGCGCGTCTCCTCTACACGCCTACAAATATACACGCGTACGCGTGTGTGGCCATCTCGTCAGCTGATCAGTGAATCAAGTGTACTCAACAGGCACGCACGTATCCCTCTGTGTCTCCGTCTATTCGACTATCGTGTATTGCAAATCCAGTGCGGCGTTAACAGCAACGCACGAGAAGAAGAGGAGGAACGCGCACGCACGAGACGGATATTAGCTAACAAGGGCCGAGACCCAGAACAGGCAAATCAACAACAACAGCAACAACAACAAATCGTAACAACGGCGACGCCGGGGTCGCCGACTTTGCGTCCCTGAGATAAGTAAAAATTGTGTACAACGTCGTATACAAGAGCAAGAGGCGCGAGGAGGAGGAGGCGGCGTCGACGACTAAGACGACGACGACGACCGCCAGCAGCGGCTTGAGCGCCGCCGCCGCCCCCGCAGCCGGCAGCAGTCACAGCGGCGGCCACCAGCACCAATACCAGCACCCGGGCCAGCACCAGCTGCACCAGCACTACCCCCAGGCCTCGAGTAGCACCAACGGCAATGCCGCCGCTGCCCCTGCGTCTACCGCGGAGCAGCAGCAGCAGCCGCCGCTCCTCCACTATCGACACAGACACCATCACCTCTACCAGCAGCAGCAGCAGCAGCAGCAGCAGCAGCAACAGCAACAATCCCAGCCCAGGCAGCACGCCGAGGGCGCAGCCGCAGCAGCATCCTCAGTATCAGCATCAGCTGCAGCAGCAGCAACAGCTTCGCCAGCTGCCTCCAGCTCGCACGTAAGGCCGCCGGCGGTGGCAGCGGTCGTGGCGGCGGCCGCCGCCTCGACCTCCTCGGCGAGCATCATGGAAATCGAGGCGAAGCAGCGCAGCCAGCGCAATCGGCGGCGCGAGCGCGCCCAGCGCATGCTCGCCCAGCGCGAGGCGAAGCACCAGCTGTCGAGCGCCGCCGCCGCCGCCGCTGCTGCTGCCGCCGCGCAACACCAGCAGCAGCAGCAGCAGCACCAGCACCACCACCATCACCACCACCATCATCATCAGCAGCCGCCCTCGGCGGCGAGCGCGGGCGGCGTGCAGGCCGGGCCCGGACCCGCGGACGACGACGAGGACAGCCAGAGCGGCGAGGACGACGAGCCGCGCCAGCAGCGCCGACCCGACGGCCTGCTGCAGAGGGCCGGCGGCCGCGGCCCGAGGGACGGCGGTGGGGGCGGCGGCGGCGGCGGCCCGGGCGGTCACCCGAGGCCGCCGAGGCCCCCGAGACCGCCGAGGCCCCCGAGGCCGAGGAAGAAGTCGGCAGCCGCGGCCGGAGCGGCGGCACAGGCAGCGGCCACCGCGGCGGCGGTCAGCATCAAGGAGCCCATCTTCGAGGAGGACATCATCGACGGCTTCGCCATACTCGCCTTCCGCACCTACGAGGACCTCGAGGTGGGTGGCAAGATTTTGTCTTTTCTCCCCCCAGATGCGGGAGCGCGGATCCTCGTTTTTGCATTGCACCTTAGGAGGGGGGAGTGTGCGAGATACGCGTACGCGGGGGTGGTATTGTGCTTCTGATTTTTCGGAGTGTTTATTGTGCGTCGTTAAGTGGCAGAGCCGCGTTTGGAAAGTTTCGGTGTACGCGGGACACCGGCAAGTGCCGCTGTCCGCGGTATTCATTGTTACAACGATAATTGGTGGCAGTAGCTATAGGTTGCTTTCTTTTTTAACGATCGATGCAAGTGCGTGCGTTTTTCTATTTGGACTTTCTCAAGTTCACAGAGTGATTTATGGCATTGCCGTGCATGCGTTCTATCTAGACGTAACGGGTGTTAATTTAGCTCGCGCGGATAGTGAATCTCGATTGTCGGCCATAGATTTTTCTGAAAAATCGACATCACCGTTATTCTCGATGTATAAATAGATGAGTCTTGACGTTCAAAGGACGCGTGATACTCCATAAAATAACGATATATATATATATATCTAATAAATAATACAGTTAATAAATAAAGAGAATGTTTAATTAATATATCGGGTTGAGTCTGAAATTACCGTGCAATGTAAATTAGTCCGTATAATATCGGTACTATTAATAGGTCTTTAATGACCAAGGCAAGTCTAATGTTATATGAATGAACCACACATTTTTATTAAATATTCCTGTTATTTAGAAATTGTTTCGTGAATTATATCAATTTATATTGCCACAATGCAAACGGAAATCGTTCGAAACCATATATTAAAATCAACTAATGCAGTTTAGAGAACGTATGTCTATAGCAAATTTGCTTAACAAAAGAAATTTGACACGTTAGGACTCGTCTATTTGGATACCCAGAAAAACTGTGAATTAATATCAATAAAATCCTATGTGACCTACTAATTGATATACTTTCCTACTCTGTATGATAAATGATTTCAATAATTTGTCCGATCTTTAAAGTGCGTATATAGGTTTGATTAAATTGCACTTCCTGTAATTAATATAAAACGTCGCGTTTATTAAATTTGAGGTTATGTGTAAATACTTGCAGAATTTACACTAAAACCCTCATCGTTCAATTTAAAATTAAATACGTAATTGCAGATAAGTTATAGACATTATTTAACTTTTGCACTTATTTCAAATGTCCAAGGAGAGTGTT
>JACCIC010000014.1:2587500-2592500 GCA_018907035.1 Sycobia sp. Sy_11
CACACGGACTGGTACGCGCGCGCGCGCATGTGTATGTAACTGGCTTATACAGTCTCGCGCGCGCGCGCCAACCGCCGCCGCTTAGAGCCGGACTTTAATTATCGGTTAAAGAGCGCTTTCTGCCGATAGAGTATATGTTTTTAAGTTACGTTCCTTCCCTCTCTCGAGGAATTTTCTCTAATCTTTTGAGAAAGAGATGATGGGATCGCGCGCGAGAGAGAGGGAAGGAGACCGACGGAGACGCCTGGTATGTGGATAATCGCGCGCTCGGAGACAGAAAAAGTTTCTCAATGACCTACTTTTTTAACCTTTCAACCGCGAACAGCTGTGTATATATTATGTTTACTTGCGTGTATTAGTGTAATACATATGTACAGTCGTTGATGCTTTTTGCGCTATATATATATATATTCGCTCCTCTGCATCTCGACTCCTAACCCCCCCCCCTCCGTGACTATATTATAGCCGATACAAACCTCGTGCGCGGCAAGACATACACATATGCACACTCGATGGATTTTGCAAAGTAGTCGATTTTCTATTTCGTGAGCGCTTTAATTATTCCCCGATGTGCGACGCAAGCGTATATACATCCATATTATATATACGCACACATCGTCGCAGACGCCAGCGTAAACGGCGCCAACAGCCGTTATCTAATATTTTATATATACATATATATTTAAATGAAGCAACAGCCGAGCTACGGTACCAATTTTGCGCTTCTGTGAAATATATATATATATATATATATATATATATATATATATATATATATAGGCGAAATGAGTATATAAGAACGAGAGGGATGGCGAGGTGAACGGGAATTATTGGGCGGTTTTGTTACGCGAATATAGATACAATTTTGGTCGCTGAAGTTGCTCACAAATTTGAAAATTCGACGGGATTTACTATTTGCCGATATATACATAAATTCGTGGACACGAAAATATTCTTTCTCAATTATATGGTTATTTTATTATTTGTATTTTAATAATTGGCCTCTGTATATACATATATTCAATTTAAATATGTCTATGTACATTGATGTAAATAAGAATAAATAGAGCCTAAAAACTGTTATTTGACCAAAGTCACTATTAAATAAAGTATAAAGAATTTCTAAATAATATAACTAAACAAACAAAATATGAGATGTTTGCGTATCGCCGAAAATGTATCTGCGCGCGTATGTGTATGTGTATCGATGTACGTATGTATGTTCTGTATACATTATATTAATTGTATTCATGCATATTTCATAATATAATCAGCATGACAATTTGAAGATAACATATTATATGTACACACACACACATAGAGACATATTTTATATTCAACACTATATTTTTATGACCGGCTTTAGGAACAAAAATATTTTTTTCTGTATTCGTACAATACCGTGAAACTCGGAGCGTTGCAAAAGTATCGAAAAAAATAATTCATCTATAGGAGTGTGTAAAAAATTCGCCCTTTCCGTCATCGAATCAATCTGGTTTCTACAAATAATTACATATATTATGAGCGCGCGCAATATCTTTAGCATGCATACGCCATCACGGTAGTACGGGCGAAATTATTCATTTTGGGCATTTCACACTTTTTATCAGCCCGCCAGACGCGGGAGAGAAATCACCATGATTTATTCATTGGCCATAAAATGAAAGGAGTAGCGACAGTGAGTGCGTGCGTGCTTGCGTGTGCGCGGCTTGTGTGCGCGCGCGCGCCCGCGTGTGCCTGTCTGTATATACGTAAAGGAGATAAAGTCTCTCGAGAGTCTTCCCTCGATATACGAAATAAATCCGCAAAACATTAAGCCCAAGCCCGCCCAAACTAATTTCTGGAATTAAACGTATAAGTCAATACTTCGTAATGCGGCCGTCGCGCGAATAAAATCTCTCTCTCTCTCTCTCCCTCCCTCCCTTCCCTCCCTCTTCCACTTATGCATGCGGAGCAACACGAAAAGGGATCATCGCGAAAAAGAGCGGTCGGCAATTTCGTTTCGGTGGCATATGCATATGTGTGTGTGTGTGTGTGTGTGTGTAAGTGCGCGTGCGCGTGTGCGTGCATTTAATTTATCGCGGTTGCAACGTTTTATATCCATATCAATATAAGCCGCCTCGTGCGCGTCGTCCCCCGTTTCAAAGCAGAGCGCTCTTCGAATCTCTCCCCCTCTTCCTTTTTCTTCTCCACGCATTCTCTCTCGGCTATCCTCCTCACTTTCGAACGCGCTTTTTCCTCTTTTTTTCCACTTCGATATATATCTGTATATGAACCGCGTTCGAAAGAGAGGAGGATAACCGAAAGAGAATGCGTGGAGAAGAAAAAGCTAGACGGGAGAAATATATATATAATATATATATATATATATATATATATATATATATATCGAAACACGACCATGGAGGCACGAATACTCACTCTCGCGCACCGCGGGGTCGAACGAAGCCACCTCCAATCCCTCAGCCCACCCAATGAATTATAACCATTCGCTCGACAAATTCGCACGAGGTTTCCCTATATAACCACTTTCACAGATCGCCCTCTTTCCCTCTCGTTTGTATATAACCCGAATTCTGACTCTAAATATGTGTGTGTATATATATATACATCGGTACGCGGGGGCGTTTTTAAAAGTTTTAATTCGCCATCACACCACTGAGTTTGCGTGCAACAATGACGACGATATACACCCGACCCTGTACGTGTATATATATATATAATATATATATATATATATATATATATATATATATATATATATTCTGCACGTCGTCGCTGTCGCGCAAAAGCGGCGCTGAGCGGCGCCTCTGTACTATATACCCGCTTACTCCCCTTTCCTCCTCCTCCTCCTCCACCCCTCTTCCTCCCCTTTACCAGCCGCTATCGATTTCCGCACGGCACGGAGCAGCGCGGCCGGCGGCGGTGATTCTCGTTGAAATTCTATTATTAGTGTATGTGTGTGCGTGCGCCTACGTGTGCGCGCGCGCGCGCGAGCGTGCGTACGCTGGCAAGCACAAGTATAGAGCGGTTCGCCGTCGCGCAAAGATATTGCCATACACTGTATGCATCGTGTGCGACTCGTTGCGAGAAGATGCACGACGTAGATTTCTGGATGATATTGCATAATTACAAATACACCTCTCGGTACACGGATGTTGATCGGATTGATAAGATAATGCGCGGTCGACCTGCAAGTTTTGTTTGACGAAATTTTTCGCGGCTGCGGTCCCAGGGAATTTTTAGGATTCTTATCGCAATTATTTGTCGCGAGTGGCATAATAGATGTATAAATTGGTTTTGCACGGACGAGAAGGTGTACGATGTTTGACACCGCTCCTACCACACAGTCAGTCTAATAAGGACAACCCTTTTCCTTATCACACCTGACAATCTTCATTCGTTCTCAATTTTTCACCCAGCGCCTTTCGAATAAACTGGACGAAGTGGACACGTTCGATTTTCAACAGCTATAATATATAAACATCCGAAATTCTCCCACTCTCTCTCTCTCTCTCTCTCTCTCTCTCTCTCTCTCTCTCTCTATCCGTTCTCTAATTTAATTACGCCGGAGAGAATTACTCTGGCATCGCGGCTTAAACCCCTCGTTGGCGTATCCTCTGGCTATTTAACGCGTATCTGTATGAGAAGAGACGAAAAATCCGAATTATCAGCGCGGCGCGTACGCGCGGCCGCGCAACTCGAAGCCAGCTCGGATACGCCGAGCGATGCGCGCGTAACATAGCGTAGAAAAATTTTTCATACGCCAACCGTTTCATTCATCGGGGCATCGCGTTTCGATTTCGGTTACGCGTATAATACGCGCGCGCGTACGTGCCGCTTTATACGGTTGCGCCACGAGCGAAAATAAAATCCGGGGATACAGTGTGGATTTTTTTTTTTTTTTGGCTCGCGCGCCGATCCGTCGTGGAGGGGGGCGAGATAACGCGGTATTAACCGCGATAAAGTTTTTGTCCGGTTAAGCGATTTACATATTTGGGAGGAGCTGAGAAAAAGAAGTCGCATCGAACGCGCATCGGCAATCATACCGATCGTGACTTGAATAATGAATCGGGAATTTAAAGCGCTTTAGCCGCGCGCGTATTCCAATCATTATATGATATGTAGGTATATAGTCGATGTAAAAAAAGATCAAGGGTGAACCTGTCGATGGAGAAGGGGTGGGGGGGGTCGAAATAACAGCTTCGTGTTGGTTAAAATTGACGGACCAAAGCAACAAAAAGAAAGAAAGAAAGAAGAAAAAGTTCGAGAAAAACTTTAAAAACAATTAGAACGCCGTCGCGCATTTCGACAGTCTCGTATTGCAAAAGAAGGAGCTTAAAGTCTTGCCAATGAAACAGCGCGTATAATGCAAGGCGCTTGTGAAGATATATATATATATATTACATACATTCGTTACAACAGCTCAGACCATAAAATGTTTATCTCCCTGTCCTGCTTCTAATTATAGATCGTCTCCTCTTTAAAAACAACAACAACAAAAGCAGCAAAACACTAAAACGGAGAAAACCGAGGCAAAAAAAAGTTGGATAATTCATTAAACTGCAGCGGGAAAATGACCCACCCACGAGTTAAAAGTGACTCTATTCGATTTTCTACAATTTTGCGCGCCTGCGCGAAACCTACGCCGAGGCGCCGAAAACTGAAATTCCAGAATTAATTGACTAATTATTGTCCGTATATTTAACATATTATTGGAATTCGATGGTCAATAATACGGGATATTCGACCGTGGCGCGTAATAACGTCGATATTACATTATATTCATTATTCTTATTATCATACCGTATCCTATACACGCCCGGCGGCAGGATCGTCGAAGTTTTTAACGCCGTTATACGACCAATCCTCCGCCCCGCTGACCTCTCAGCTCGAGGGACGGTAAATGTTTTTGTCGAACGTGTAACGAGGGGAGAGAGAGAAAAAAAAGAGGGAAGAGAGTGAAGATTATAAGCGATCTATATATATATATATATATA
>JACCIC010000014.1:2597500-2632500 GCA_018907035.1 Sycobia sp. Sy_11
TTATGTGGCAAACGATTAATTTACATGCAGAGGGATCTTTGCAATTGCTTAAAGGGCCTTTACAGGTATAATAGGGATCTTAACGATTGTTTAAATTGTGATTGTTTTTTGGATGCTCCGTTAATAATAAGTTTATGAAAATTAAGTCAGCTATTTCCGGTTATAGACGGTGGTGTCCACCAATTTCGAACTGTCGAATCGATTTTTTGCTGCGTGATTGGACGAGTAACGATCAGATAACCGTTCAAAAAAATCTTGATAAAGTTTTACCCTAGATAATTTCGATGGAAATTCGATATACCAGTATGCTTTTTAGGATTCCCATCGCAGTACTCGTATATCAGTATCGCAGTAAAAATTTTGATATAAAAATCGTTGTTATAGATCGAGTTGTTTTGTTGTTAAAGAATACAACTGACTTGTGAACGACTCGTGTCGGAATAATTGTCGCCTGGTTCTCTAACTGTTGAAGAACAATTTGAAAAATTCTGCCGAGCGAGCCCGCCTTATACGAAACGCGGACGATCCGGGGAGATTGCATTCGCGATGAACGACATCTGGCCGCGCTATTTATTAGCTCGTCGACGATATCGACGGCGGCTTTGTCGATAATTTCATAATTTCCACGTCATTTTTTTTTCTTTTACGCTCCACGAGTTTTTTTGAGGGAAAGGGGTGGACCAAGTATACAATTTTACGTATAATAACATTTACTGGCAAACATTTTTATGATAGGATCATGAGTACTGAAATGGTTCGATTGCAGGAAGATTTGTCGATTCCCGACATTTTTCGCATTTAACTATACACGCAATTTTCATAAAATAAAATAACTACCTTTGCGAAACTATAGCCAAAAAAGAATTGACACAACCTTAGAATAGTTTCTTCAAATTCCGACTCGTCCAGCGTACCTTTACGTATGATACATACCTATATATATGAGATATCTTCGAAAAATACGATGACCGAAGAACGGGAGAGGGTTAACCAATAACGATATGGTACAGAGAGAAAAAGTCACGCAAGAAAGAGTGTGGTGTGTGTGTGTGTGTGTGTGTGTGTGTGTGTGTGTGTGTGTGTGTGTGTGTGTGTGTGTGTGTGTGTGTGTGTGTGTGTGTGTGTGTGTGTGTGTGTGTGTGTGTGAGAGAGACTGATTGAGCCTCCGTAAAAAGAATTAATTTCTCTCTTTCTACCCCTCGCCTTGCCCTGTGGTTAATTGAGCGCGAGCGCCGGGCTTTATGTAAAAGAGAAGGAGAAAAAGTACACTGCAGAGAGGCCCAGATGGACGCAACCGCGCGAGGCCACGTTCTCCCCGCCCCCTCTCTCTCTCTCTGTCTCTCACTCTCTCGCTTTAATCGTACGCGCTCGACGCCGATGCGCCCATGCCGGGGAATCGATGCGACTTTGATTTATGACGTCAGTGCGTATATGAAGAACGCGCCAGTATAACGACCGCTGCAATATATATATATATATATATATATATATATATATATATATATATATATATATATCGATATATAGCAAGGCTAGGACTGAAAGTGAAAGAGAGACAGAGACGTAGATGTTCGAAAGATCACGACGAAGATAGAGACTATAAAGTAATAAATGGCGTGGCCATCGTGCTCCCGATTCCATATATTTATGATGGGCGCACCACCTGTGATCGGTTACTGTATTATATATATTCCAACAGGCAAATACACAGTCACACGCATTTGGGAATTTCGTCGCGGGCTTCGGTCATTATATTCTACAGTCGCCTCCGAATCGGATTGCGATTCGGCCGGCCGGTAATTCCGAATCGTCGATCCCATCAACAGCCGTCACGACGTGGTGCGATGGCGCGAAGTGTATCGCGTGAGAGAGAGAGAGAGAGAGACAAAGGATAAAATAATCATGGCGATTATCCTGCGAGGACGTAAATACTAAATAGCCGTCGCAAGTGCGCGCGAATATCTCTGGCGTATCTATATGGAGGATAGGACGCTATAAAGGCTGTGGGAATGTTTGCATTTCGAGAGGGCGAGATAGAGACAGACATAGAGAGAGAGAGAGAGAGAGAGAGAGAGAGAGAGAGAGAGAGAGAGAGAGAGAGAGAGAAGAGCGAGAGGATACTGTATTTTATTTTATGCTCAGAGAGAATTTTACCTCTCTTGTTTTATCTTTGTGTATAGACTTTTATCGCCGCGCGCACGCGCAGTAGCTCATTTTGACGGGAGAAAAAGAAAAGAGGAAAAGGGGGCTCTGTGTGTTTTAAGTTTGAAAAACTTTCGAAAATCCGCTCTTTTATATGTATATGTATCTATGTATGTATGTGTGTATGTGTGTATGTGTGTGTATGTATATATATATATTGGACGCACACATTTTAAAAGTGTGAGAGAAAGAGAGAGGAAAGCAGCGACGGGCCAAGAGCGCGCGGATGATATATTATTGTAGACAGACGAGTTTGCAATTTTATTGCTCTCCTCTCCCCCCCCCTCCACCCCTGCCTCCCCCTCTGTCTCCCTTCTTCGCGTGTGCTTTAAATCAAAATTATTCAGTGCAATGACTTTGAGATTTCGGCCGAGTGATAAAGGAAGAAGAAAAAAGCACCAGCAGCAGCCACACTTTTATAAAGTGCACGTTTTTTTTTCGACGTTTTGTATACAATCGAATTAATCGTATTCCGTTCGTTTGTTTGTTTTATTATTATTATCATCATTATTATTATTATCGATTCATTTGATTGCGCTACGTATGTATAGCGTACTAAATGGATTATCACGATTATGGCGGAAATTGTCACTTTTTTATGAGTCAATTTGGGATGCGTGCCGCATTGAATTTGTCCTTTTATTATCTGTTTCGTCGGAGAGACATTTTATAATAAACTCGAGAGTGTCGAGGCATTTTCATAAACGGAAATTGTATTTTTTTTTTTATCGCAGCTGATGTTTCGATAATAAATAATACGAGAGAGCGACAGAGACAGAAATTAATATCCCCTTCGAGATCGTGAAAAAAAAAGAAGATATTTTTTTTCGTACAAAAAGTGCATCGAACGAGAGAGGGGGGGGAGAAGGAGGATGGATATTACACTGCATATATTTTCGTGCCCCTTCGTATCAACGAGGCAATGAATTTTATACTGCCCAATAAAAACTGTCAAGCGGTTTTATACTAAACTGTTGAATGAATTATTTTCCAAAGCCCGGTAAATTATTCAATATATATAGGACTTTGAAATAGTATTTCTCGACGTAATCGGTATATCTATATGTATCTACGCGCTGAGCGTTGAGCGATTTGCAGACAAAAAATTACACTCAAATTTTTTATCGAATACTTCGGAGCCCAAATCCCCCCTCCCCCCATCCGAAATGATCTGGCATCGTCGTTAAATTCGACGCGACGATTACACAAATGAATACATCGATGATTTAATTTTATGGAGATAAACGCACCCCCTTCCCTTGAACGGCGAGAATCGTAAAAAAAAATAGCGGCGAACGACCAAACCCTTAGCTACGCATGCTAATGCTGAAAATAAAATAAAATCGAGAGACACAGCCGATTGAATTGAATCGCGGGCGGCTCACCTCGTTCTCCCCTCTCGAATTCGTCTTCATATTATGAGACCAAGCATCGTATCGCACTTGCTTCGAGCCCAAAGGGTTCGTGTGCGCAGCTCTCGTATTACGGAAGACAGCGAGAGAGAGAGAGAGGGGGGGGGAAGGTCGCAAAATCACGCTTCGACACCCCTCTCCATCCCTCTTCTTTCCGGCCACCCTAACAACCATTCGGGCGCGACTTACGACTGTATAAAAATGCGCGTCTAATAAGACGCGCGCGCACGGAGCGTGAGAGGGCAGGAACAGTCCCCCCCCCCCCCGCGCCATCTCGTGCCCCGCGTATACGTGAGAGGCGCGAATGAGAGAAAGAGAGGGGGGAGAGAGTGAGAGAGAGCGAGAGAGAGAGTGAAAAAGCAGAGCGAACTCAGGCGCTGGCTAATAACGCGCGTGGTGAAGGTAAAGAGGGCACACACGAGCGCCGCACACGAGCCACGACTTTTAACACGTGTTTCTTTCGACACCGACAAAGTGGCGCGCTTGTAGGATATATCCGAGTGTGTTCCCATCTCTCTTCTCTCTCTCTCTCTCTCTCTCTCTCTCTCTCTCTCTCTCTTCTTCTTCCTCACTAACACACATTGCTTCTTTCTCCTACACCTTTATACGCTGGATGGGGAGGAAGACGAGAGAAAGGAGCCGTGAAAAAGAGGTAGTGGGAGAGAGAGCATGAGAAAGAGAGAGAGAGAGAGAGAGAGAGAGAGAGAGAGAGAGAGAGAGAGAGAAGTGAACGTAGGTGTATGTGGAGAACGAAATCTGATAAAGGAGAACGAGAACGAGAGACGGAGAGAGGAGGGAGAGGTTCGCTGCTTCGAAATTCCTTCTCGCCGGTCCGGAGAGTTAGTGCGGACTGTGTGTGTACGAGCGAAGGTATTTTCTTCCTTCTCTCCCTCTCTCGAACTTTCTGCTACCCGTTACACCGCGCTCGCTTCGCCCGCTCTCTCTCTCTCTCTCTCTCTCTCTCTCTCTCTCTCTCTCTCTCACTCCGCTTCTCATTTCTTTTATTTTCACGCCTCCGTATCTCCTCCTTTTTTAATACTCCCCATCATTTCACCAGCGCGCTTTCGGTTGCGTTTCTGTCTTTCTCTCTCTCTCTCTCTCTCTCTCTCTCTCTCTCTCCCCCCCTCTTTTATTATGGCTTATAATAGGATTGCGGCTATTAATTCATTACGCCCTATAAAGTTACTTTATGACCCGGGCTTGAGGAATTTTTGGAGGCGAGCGCCACAATCATATCGGGAGCATATTGTACATTTTTATCCGGTATATTAACACGCCGATGCCTATAATGTGCATAACCGCATACGGAATGGATTTTTGTTACGAGTTACTATATAATAAGTTATGTGTTTATATATAAATAAAACGACGGATTGGTAAACACTCAGCGCGATGAAAAGCCAGGTGAAAAAGGAAGAAGATGGGAGAGAGAAAAAGAACAAATAATAATCTCGAATGAGATGAACTGAAGTGTGTGTGCGTATACTATACATACACACACAACAAATATATATATATATATATATATATATATATATATATATTTGCTCCGCGTCCTTTCAAAACGCCTCGAGAACCTCTCTTCGCTCAGGTTCAGAAGATCAAAGATCGTTTCATTTCGATTGTCTCTATTATTACATACAGATATATGGACGCTTTGTCAACCCCGGCGCACACGTGCTTTTGTCTCCCTCAAATCTCTATTATACATTACTCCGCGCCCCATTGTGCCCTGAGATTATCTAATGCAGAACGTATGTATATATGCATGCTTTATACGCGTACGCGGTGCATAAAAGTTCGTGTCGACGAAAGGTCACGCAAACTATATATATATATATATATATATATATATATATATATATATATATATATATATATATAATCATGCAAGGCACAAATTACATTATTATCTGCCAAAGAAGACACTGTATACTTAAACATTTTAATCGGGCCGAGAGATCGAATAATGCATTTATATACGTCATGCGCGTGCATCTATATGTATAAATTTATATATACGTATGCCTCTCGTAAGTGCGCACTAAAAAGCGCGGGCCGATCATAAAAAGTAAATTCGCTGCACTCTTTTTTTCTCTCGCCCATTAAAACTGTTTACGGTCGCGCGCAAAATATTCGTTCGAGGGCCCATATTAGTTCTTTCTCTCTCCCTCACTCCCCCCCCTTTCGCTGTTTCTCCGTATCTCCCTATACCGCGTACAATCTGTGCGCATGTTCATTGCACGCGTATGCGTGCGCGTTTATATTCTAAATTAAATTTCTCGGTCAGCCTGGTGGGGCGCGATTGTCGCAGCCGAATCAACCACTGCGCGCGATCATTACGCGACCCGTCGGTTATTCATTCGATCGCCGTGATGGCGCTTCATTCAATTCGCCATTCGACGATCCGATAAAACTTTTATCATTTTACGCGCTCGCGCTTGAAAGCTGTCTGGCCGCAGATGCCTCGTCGAAAAACTATATACGTATGTAATGTATAGATGTGTATACTTATAGTTTCGCTACAATCGAGATGAAAAAAAAATATATAATACGTGAAAGGTTTTTTCTCGTTTCTTCGCCTCAATCTCTCTTTCTCTCTTCCCCGCTTATACAAAGAAACTTATTCTCAGAGCCGTGCAGGGCTCCTGGGAGGTTTCCACTACTGTTTAACAAAAGATCAATTGTGCCAGGGTTCTTTTCTTCCCTGTCCCTCTCTCTCTCTCTCTCTCTCTCTATCTCTCTCTGTCTCTCTCTCTCTTCGCTGCTCCAAGAATCGCGCAGTTTTCGGTTTTTACGATGTTTACCTCCAGCGCGAGAGTAATTGCCTTTCGCGCGTGCCCTTTCTCGGCACTTCGGGGACTCCGGGACATTGCGCTAATTTTTCGACTCTTGTCGTCGTCGTCGTCGTCTCGCGTTCCAACTCTTTTTTCGACCTCCCCCTCCCTTCGTCACAGTCTCCCTCTCTTTCTCTCTCTCTCTCTCTCTCTCTCTCTCTCCTCTCTCTCCGTCGCTCGCTTTTTTCGCTGGGCATTCACGGCAACGTTAAACTCGATGATATTTCTGAAAGTCTGTTTGCACGGATCGGAATTACGTGTACGACGCTTGGGGTAATTGAGCGAGAGAGAGAGAGAAAGAGAGCCCAGGGCTGGATGCATTGAGAGAAGAATAAACGACGGGCGGACCTTACGAGCATCTTTTTATATTATTCCGAGCGACCGATTTTTATGTCGCCCGCGCGCCCACCGCCGCCCGGTTATTACCGTGGCCATCGGGAGCCCCGCCCGTGACGCGCCGTGACGCGATCATTATACGGTTGCGGACTTGCTCGCGCGTCATAATAAGTTATAACCGTTTTGAGCACCTCATACGCGCGCGCGCGCGCACTTACTGTGATTCGAGTGAGTGTGACACAGTAGTACGTGTGATATTATATTTCACATACACGTGTAGATATTATGTAGTGTCGAATATTGCGCTCGGGCGATTATTATTGTCCCGGGGTATTCTTTTTTCTTTTTCTTTTTACAATTGAACGTACAGACACAGACGGCTTCACTTTAATCCCGTTTAGTATAAAAATAATTATAATGTATACATAATATATATCTTTTGATGAAAAAAAAAAGAAATTTTAAATTAACGTATACCCATAATTTTTTCCGTTGGCTTAAGTATGAGAAGCGAGTTTGACTTGTAACTTGTCGTAGTAAAAGGTAAAAGAGAGATGCGAGAAAGAGAGAAAGAAAGGGGGTGGGAAAGAGAGAGAGAGAACACCGGAGTAAATGTTTAAAAGCAAAGTTTATCATTATAGACGGTAATGAAATTAACAAAACAATTTCACTGTACGTCGCGCGCGCGTGTGTGTGTGTGTGTGTGTAATTATATAATAATACATTTAACCTGACTATACAATAATAATAACTTGTTGGCGTACTGTTGCACAAATGCGCCATTTAGCTCCCGGCTGAATTGTAGTTTAAAATACTAATTTCGCTGCAAATATAATGTATGAAGTTTCTGTATTGTTAAAAAATACATTCAAATTATTGCATTGGCTTTAGTTATTAAGAACTGTTCTGTTTTTTTTTTCAACAAATCGCCCATTGTTGGTCTAATTATGGTTTATCGAAAAGAAAAAATTGAGCATTTATTATTGTTTTTTTTCCTCTTCTTTCGCTTTTTGGTATTTTTTTATACTAGTTTTTTGTTTCATCATTGAAACGTTTCTAAATCACTTACAAAAATAGTCCATGGCAGCTTCAATTACGATGATCATAATAATGATCATCGTAATAATCGGAGAACATCGACGGAAATTGAACACGCATCAAATATTGATGAGTTAATCGCCGAAAATTACACTGGAGGGTGTAATTTGAATTAACCGAAGAAAAAAATTAAACCAGTTTATTTTTAATTATAGAATTATGCACGTATCCACACTCTTGACCGACAAATTTCCATAATACGCCCGCTTCGATAATTGGTGAATAAAAAAAAAAAAAGAAGCTCTATCTACGCCATAACACACGGAAAAATTTGAGGTTAATACGTCTGTCCGTCAGTATATAAGGTGTAAGTACATAAGGCACTCTATCGTACGGAATCTCGTTTTTCCAAAACGTCCCCTATGTGTGTGTGTGTGTGTGTGTGTAAAAGAGAAGGCTCGTGGATAAAACTGCCGAGAGAAAGAGACGAGAGGGACTGTGGGGTTGAGGCGGAAAGAAGCTCAACTCCCCTCAGCTAGCCGAAAGCGCTCCCTTTAGGCTCCCCGCCGCTCATGCGCGAGCGCTCGTACGATTTTCCCAGCGTTCGCGGTGGGGCTGCACTATCTCCGTCTCTCTCTCTCTCTCTCTCTCTCTCTCTCTCTCTCTCTCTCTCTCTCTTGTCTCCTTCTCCTATATATATATATATATATGAACCTTCTGTACGACGGGCAGGCATACATATTCGCAAGTCTGTACGTATACTTTTATCCCTGTGTACGGCAAGCAGATTCTATATGGATTGCACAGCGGGGACGGGGACTCCCCGCCGGCGGGCGACGCCGTGCCGCCGCTCAGCGCCGGTGGCACCGCAGGACGGATATTATGTGCGTGTGCACCGATGTAGTAGGCGCACCCCAAATCTCCGCAGGGCTGCCGGTTGACGCCTGCCTGTTTATATATATATATATATATATATATATATATATATATATATATATAGCAAGTATATACTCAACGACACCGGCGGCTCGTTTCGATTCGACGCTCGTCGCGCAGTCGGACCCGACGACTCTCCCGTGTTTTTACGCGGGGAGGTTTTTAGGACTTGGTTGTTATACGAGTGCCGCGCGACTCTGGCGAAATAATTCAATTACGTAATTGGTCATACGCCAATGATTATAAACAGTTACGTCCTGGTGCCTTTTTTCTCGGGACTTTGTCCAGGAAAAACTGCAAAAGAGCGAGGAGGGGCAGGGGTTAACACACTCATCAACACAGCATGAACTGTGTTTCCTGATACACACGCGCGCGCGCTCGCGCCCGCGGTAAACATAACAAGCCGAGAGAATATTATATCAATTTGTGAAAGTTGAGTTTGTGAATTCTCGGGTACGAAACGCTACATTACGTACTTACCGCTGATGATATAAATGCAACCTATTCAGTATAGCTTGCGCGCGCGCGCGCGCGCGTGTGTGTGTGTCGCGATTGTGCGCGCACGCGCGCGCTAGCACTTGTCCTTGCGCGTGACGATTTCATAAAAACGCACGCAGACCACCAGAGCGAACTGCGAGCGTGCAAAGAACGGCTATTACCTGCGTGTGGCTGGTGTAGAAAGCATTTTCCAATACCCCCCCCCCCCGAAGACCCCGCCACCGTAACCCCGGTTAAAATTGACGCACTGCTTATATAGGGGATAATGAAAGTGTGTCACGGGCTGTAAGAAAGCGGCTTCGTTCGCCGTCGTCCAGCTACCTCCTCGATCCTCACTCTCCTCGATAACTATATAAGGCTCCGTCTTTCGGGGGGTGGGGTTGAGTTTTCGCCAGCGGCCTCCACTTTAATGCTCTTCCCGAAACACCGGCGGAGTGGGCGGGATAGTCAGTAGTGAGCGAGGGGGGAGGGGTGAAGGTATCTGCTACTGGTCGGTAAAGACTTGCCACTCGTAAAATCTGACTGACCCCTGCTGCATAATCGGCTTATTGTCTTGCCCAGGGGACGGACACAGTTTTAGACTGTTTGCCCCTGCCCAGGCACGAGCGTGTGTATATGTATATATTGTGTGTGTGTGTGTGTGTGTGTGTGTGTGTACACATTTTATTAACACCCCGATGTCAATATATAGCCTTTGGTCATCCTGTGCCGCGCCTCCCACATATCATTTATAGCGGCCTGCCCGGTGCGTGTCAGAACTTTTCCGTTGAATTATTATTGCTCCATAACTATATATATAAGGAGTGCACTCCCCCCCCCCAACTCGCTGCCGCCCACTTTCGCCCTCGTATTAAGCGTTTTCTCGAACAATTCCACGAGGCGAGTCCACGACGGTATTATAATTTTTCCAACTCCGACGCTTGAGGATATGTGTGTATGACAATCGATCTATTCGTAAAAGCCCATTACCAGCTCCAGCCTGGGTTGGCCATTTTTCTTCCGCCTGCCTGGTAATGACTGTAAAGAGCAATGTATATATGCGTGTGTGTGTGTGTATATATATATATATATATATATATATATATATATATATATATAAAACAGCGGGGCGGACGCCGCGAAAAATTCCAACGTAATATCTGCAAAAAATCTTGTGTACAGTTGAAAGTTGTCGAATTGACCGGTGATTATATATGCGTGCGGCTATGCACGACGCGGCGTTAATATCTTTCGTTCTCAATTGTCTGTGTATACGTAAATACGCAATTAAACGAGCGCATCGTCGTACACGCGTCGATTAAACGTCAATTCTGCGCGTGCGATTATGTTTGCATTTTTTTTTCGCTTTTGGAAGACCAGTTGGAAAACTCCGTTTACGGCTCCCCGCTCTCCTGCTCACGCTTTGATATGCAAGAAATTGAGAGGGATCTCGGTATACGTAACGTTGGGCGCCTATTGTCTGTGAATCATTTCGCGTCACGCTTTAATGTATCTCGCGGTGTCGGAATTACATACTTTGCAGCTTCTTTGAACCGACAAACGATATTGTTCCACCAAGTACACATAAATACAATATATACCAGTACAGTACCCCCCCTCTCTCTCTCTCCCTCTCTCTCTCTCTCTCTCTCTCTCTCTCTCTCTTTCTCTTACTCTCTGCTTTCTATTGCTTTTACTACCGCGTGCCCCCTGGATACCATTTCCGGGCTCTGCCGAGCGCCCCCATCGCAGTTTTATTCGAGCGCATATTGTGCGCACTGAAGCAAAAACGGCCGTACACTGCATATGTACACGATAAATATATTACATAAAAATGCAAGCGAGCGTGTATGATTATTTTTCTTATTATAGAGCCGTAAAATTGGTTTTACGCCCCGTTTCATGGCTGTAAAGTTCAATTTTACGGATTCGACGATTGAAAATAATAATGGTAAATTCAAGGGGAAAACAGTCCGTAAAAATGAATTCGATGTCGAGATATTATCAAAAAAAAAGAAAAAAAATTATGCTCCAGACTGGCGTAGGAGTTCACGAGTCACACACGCTGCGTAAAACGAACTTTTACGGCCATGGATCTCTTTTTATAGTATTCTTATTTCTTATTTTTTATATATAGAAAGAAAGACGTATATTTCTTTTGGTATATTATAATAAATTATTAAGAGATTTCTGAAACACTCTTTCTGTGCAGAATCAAGTATGCTCATAATCTAATAAATTTGTCTATACAGTGACTTATTAAGAAAGAATAAGGATTGCTTAATGAAGTGAAGATAAACTTATAGTTTCGAGATAATTAACTGAAATTACGCTGTGCCATATATTATCATTTTTTTAATTAAAAAACACTGTAGATAATTTTCTTGCGCGCTCTCTCTCTCTCTCTTTTCTCTCTCTCTCTCTCTCTCTCTCTCTCTCTCTCTCTCTCTCTCTCTCTCTCTTTCAATCTTCCACGAAGTAGTAGTGCTGATTCACATATTATAGTGTCAGCGATAGAGCGATGGCCACGTTCTGCAGAGCAAAGAATATTACTCAGCTATAAGAATATAGTTGAAGCTATATGACGGGCTGCTTGGCCTTATCGTATTTAAATATATAGATATATAATGTATGCTATTTCGCATATCCAGTAACTTGGGTGTGTGTGTGCATGTGCGTGCGTGCGTGCGTGCGTGTGTGTGTGTGTAATATCCCCACATAAAACTTGTAGATCTTTTACTGTTATGACGAATGCGCGTGCGCGGCAAAAGATTCTAGATTTAATTTTTGTATATTTCTATACACATGTAACGCACGACAAGATGAAAAACAAAGCTTATCATGCTATGCAAGCGCACTCAGCGTTAACACTGCAGATTGATCCATTGTCAGAGTTTGTTCTTTCTTTTTATTTATAATACATGTGTATACCTGTAATAGTACAATCGCTTGCTTTCGTATTGTTTTTTTCTTCTTTTTTTTTTTTTTTTTGTTTTTTGCCATTATAACGCATCGCGAGTTTCATTGCGATCGAATGTAGGACGAGGTATAGAATTTTATCGAAATACACGCGCGCGCTCGTGCAACGGATTGACACGCGTGCCGCGGAGAGAGAAGGCGCGTCCAACAGAAAATTTATGCTGGAGAATTAATTAACGGGAAAACAAATTTGGAATGTTACGGGAAACCGGATTCATTGTACACGGTGTGTTCTATATACCCGTTTTAGAGGCACTCAACGGTGAGAGAGAGAGAGAGAGAGAGAGAGAGAGAGAGAGAGAGAGAGACTTCATTTGAGATTTATTGCTCCCTTTTTACATTTCTTTCTCTTTTTTTCATTAATGCCGCATAGAAATCAATACGTACATAATGACTTTATTATATCGACAGTTCTTGCGCTGCTGGCATACTACACAATGTAAATATTTACAAATTTCGATTAACTTTTACAAATTCTGTCACGTCCATTATTCTCGTTCTACTATTTTCACGTCATACCGCCCTCCCAACTTTTTTCAGCTGCACGCGTTATTTTTTGCACTATCGAGCTTCGGCTACGAATCGGCGTCGACTGCTCGGTGGGCTTGCATTACAGTTGAATCAATGCGCGCGCGTTGGCTGGATCTTTCGTAAATGGCCCGATTGCGCCCGACCGTTGAAAGTAAAACCTCGCGCTTCGTTCCCGGCACCGGGCATCGGGAAATTTTCGCACTCGAGCGATATTTATGTATTCCATTGCTGAACCACTGCCGAGTCGAAGATATGAATTATTAATATGTAAGCTGCTGCGTTCCCACGTATGGTATTTAATGGGCAAAAGTATATTAAAATAATTGTCGTAGATACAGATTTTTTTAACAAGAAAAAAAAACAAATTCAGAACGTAACTCTATTTGGAATGCAGAGAAAATAATACGCGCCGTTTGTCGTATTGTATTGTTTTCAAATGACAATTTTCTGCAACAAGACAATGATCATTGGCTTTTATTAGATATATGAAATTGTTTTTTTTTTTTTTGTTCTTGTTGGCAATCTAGAACATCTAGATTCCGGGCTTCCTAAATTCTGGTCGACGCGCAGAAAATGGTTTAGCTTTGTTAGTTCTCCTATAGATTTTAAAAATTATAGGCAGAAATTTTTGGCACAACCATGTACAATCAATAGTCCCACTCCCATTGTTTTCTGAACAATTAAATATATAAAAAAACAACTTATTATCCATACTTATATACAATCCTCAAAAAACTTCATTTTGAAAAAAGGCCATATAAAAAAGAAATCCCTTCACTCTATACTCTCGAGATTTCTCTCTCTCTCTCTCTCTCTCTCTCTCTCTCTCTCTCTCTCTCTCTCTCTCTCTATCTATCTCCGTCTCTCTTTCCGGCAACCTCTCGCGGTCGCGCATCAACCGTATCAGCAGCCAGTAGCGATGCGCGCCGCCGCGTATTATAATCACATATATTATAATGGATCGCATTACGCAAAGCACACATTCTTTATCTCGTCGCGGATACCGCGTATTTATAATGCGCGCGCTCCTCGCATACACATTATCTCCCTCTCTATCTCTCTCTCTCTCTCTTTCTCTCCTCATCTCCCGTTTCTCGCCCGCGCGCTGCAACTCCGCGGCAGCGGTTGGTGGGGAGCCTAGGAAGGATCACGTGGCGCTGCCGACGCGCCTCGGTCATCGCCGCGCGGTGGCGCCTCCGCGCGCGAGCCAGCTCTGCGCGTCGGCGCCCCATTGTGGATGCGCCCGCGACGCAGATGCTCGCACGGCGGGAACGGAACGAGGAGGACGTAATAGCGCGGTCGGTGGGCAGTTCTGCTCTCTGAGTTCGAAGCTCTAGTTCGTTCGGAGGATGCGCCGGGACTCCGGTTAATAGTCATATAAAGGCGCGCGCGCGTGTGTGCATATGTATAAGAAGAAAAATAAAGCCAATAAATCAATAAAATTATCGGGAAATGAACAATAAAAGCACCGCCTATGCATGAATACCGTATTCATATTATATTGATCTGAGAATATCAAGAAAATGATAATGTTTTTAAGATATTAATTAAGATGAAATTGATATATGTTTCTCCCCTTATCGCGCAACATTGATTCAACGTATTATAGTGACAAGAACGCTATTTAGCTTTTCATCGACTTCGCAATAATTTGAGAGAGGAGTTCGAGTTTTACAAGCATGCGCGCGCACACACACACACACACACACACACACACACACACAAATTGTGTAGACTTTATACATTAAATATATTGGAATGCCGTGAATGTAATTATATGATTACAGCGGCTTCATTAATGAAAGGCAATAATATGATTTGAAACGTTCTCCAATTTTCTGAATTAATAGAGGATGATCGTAAATTCGTGTACAATATAAAGTATACTCGAACCCCTCATTATTTCCCTTTCCGCTTGGGATTCGATTTGATTCGGTTTCTTTATCTTACGTAATAGACGCATGCAAGGATAAAGTACGTTTTCTAAAGGGATAATCGCTGTGCGAATTCAATTGAACATATTTTAGATGGATCTATATATATATAGTTTAAAGGTTCTTCTAAAACGGCAATAATGAGCTATTACCCACTTAATTAATTATCGACAGTCTTTATATGTAATAAACCTCGTGCCAAACCGAGCAAAAATCTCGTTTAAAAATAAAAACGTATTTTTCCTGATTTCTAAAAGTTTTAAGTGAATTGTAATACGCCAAGTTCTTTTTGCCTTTCGTAGAAGAAAAATATCGTTATATAATTTAAGGCTATCATATGGCAAGTTTACTACTTAACTTATTGCGCTCTTCAACCTATTCCGCTAAATATGCGCGCGTGTGCATGTGTGTATGTACGTGAATGCGTAGACTAACGAGAATCCGCGCGCGTTCCACGCACGATGAATATATTCCTATCGCGAGATAATGTGAGAGTCGTCCTTAAAAATTTGAATTTAGGTCGAGGCTGATGTCTCCCTTTAAAATCAAATTTCAGCTCAAAACAAGTTCTCTTTACTCTTCTTCTTCTTCTTCTTTTTTTTACTACACGTGATAAAATCCTTATCCTAGTTTCCGCGATAAAAAGAAAAAATGAGAAAGGGAGAGAAAAAAGTCACTCTAAATCGACTTTTAAGTTTAACGTCATTCTGTGATATATATATATATATATATATATATATATATATATATATATATATATAAAAGCTCATACCAGCTCTCATATAGCTATTCTATAATTTGATTATGCAACTTTTCTCCCTGGCCTGTATAACAAGCTTTCCAATCTGTATGCTTCGGTTTAATCGGCGATATTAAATATCAATATTAGTTTTTCTCACGTCGATTAATAATATATTATATCTTCTAAATTATACATAGTAATTTCATAATTGTTCCTTTTTTTCTGTTAATGATGGCGATCAATGATTCTGTATCTAATTGAAACGCACGTTTATATATTGGTAATTACAAAAGAGAAAACAAACGGGAATTCATAGTTAATGTATTTATTATAGAAATTCGCGAATTTGTTCGTTACATTATTGTGATTTTAAAGATATTTTAAATGTATTTTACGGCATTTCCATTTTTATTTATTTATCGTTTTTATACTATATATAGATATTATATATAAATTTTAGAAAGCGTTCGGCCGATTTACTCTCTAATCTGCGTAAACAAGAAATGTGGTCTAAGAAGTAAGACAATATTAATCATACGCTTGTATATTGAGGGTTATAGTTCTTGCAACAAAAAAAAGAACGAAAATATTATAAAAAAGCAGCAGAGCGAGCAATAAATAGGCGTGAGAAAAAGATGAGGAAAACAGAATATCCCAAGATATATATATATATATATATATATATATATATATATATATATGTACGTATGTGTGTATGTATGTATGTATCTATGTATGTATAGAGGAAGCAGATGAAAAAATGATTTACAACCAACTGTAGTTAATTAGTAATTATACGATTGTCGTGTAATAATCCGCAATATCCTCTATATACTTGCGCATCCAGTCCCGTACCGAGAAATTTATCGGATACCTAATTACCGCGCAATTAAGAGGCAGTTTCAATTAATTATGTGATCGTAGAATCTACCGCGTGGAAGAACAAAAGGCAGACTGATAGAGAGAGAGAGAGAGAGAGAGAGAGAGAGAGTGGAAGAGAGAGATGGGGAAGGGGGTAAGAGCACTATCTCGGCACTATCCGTTAATCTATCGGCGGAATTTTAAAAGAGATTATCCCTCATCTTGTCCCACCGTGTATGTGCGTGTGTATGCAGGCGAATTCCTTCAGTCCCTCACCGCTGTCTATCTCCTCCTCCTCCTCCTCCTCCTCCTTATTTCTTCGATTCCTGATCCGCGCCCACCTCGTCGTTTATTTTATCCGCGCTTGGAGATGTATAGAAGCGAAATAGCTTGGCGGCGTAAAGGCAGCGGTGAGAGAGAGAGAAGAGAGAGAGAGAGAGAGAGAGAGAACGAAGGAGGGAGGGGGTCAGTGGGAGGACAGAAAGAGGAGGCAGAGAAAGACGCGCCAGCAGAAGCGTTTGAAGACCGCAATCCGCAATTCCACAAACTTCTTCGTCGCGTGGGTATCGATCTTACACAGCCAACGATTCTCCGTTTCTTAGACTTTAAAATAATTGAAGAGCTATATATATAGAAATTTGTATCGGAAGCATATGTTTTGCACGATAAAGGTATGTAATCGCGCGCGTATTCATTTAAAGTCCCCTTGACATCAAGGACATAATGTGCCTGTTTGCACTTATTTCATTCCATTTTTTTTTTTTTTTTGTTTTGTTTATTTCTCTTTTCTAGAATACCGCGCACGCAACGATAATCGCGGAATCGCTCCTGTTATGCAACAGGAGGTTGGTGAGGAGGCGGGGAGAGTCAGAGGATAAATCGCCGCATAAGAATTACAAGAAATTCAGATATAATAGCGGAATTCAAACGTGCGAAAATTTGTTTCGCCGCAGTGTTTCTCAACGGCGCGGCGGTGCGGAGTTGCAAAAAATTTTTTCGTACCATTTCGAAACCTCTCTCGCTCTCTCTTTCTCTCTCTTTCATTCTCTCTTTCGGCATCATCTAAAAATAAAGACATTTCTTTGCTGAGCTGAAAAAAACACACTTAAAAGTGTATGCTCGTTTTTTGGGACATTTTCTTCTCTGAAACAATCTGAGAGAGACAGAGATAGGGGGAGAGGGAGAGAGAGAAAGAGAGCATAAAATATATAGTTTAATGCATGAATATACGGTGTGATGTATAACATTAAAAAAACAACATCTATTCTTTCGATACAATTTCATTAATACTTGGCGAGAATCGTAGAACGTCTATATGATTAGAGTCATGGATAAAATCCATAATTCAATTGATCCTTTAACGTGTCGAACAAAAGTAAATATGTTGACTTGTATTGAAATATTTGCTATTGTCGTTGGCAAGCTACATCTTCAAACAATAGGAGGATATAGGTTATAGGCATAATAACATCCTGCATTGATAAATTTTTTTCGACACGCTATCTTACATATCGTTTTCCGATTGCAATATGAAGAACGGTAAGAGATTCTCCTTTTCAATATTTGAATGATTTTGTTATTTTGACAAGTTATTTAAGGATTAAATGTTTTTTGTTTCTTATTTAATACAACAAAAAAAAAACAATATATATCTGTATCAAATTGATAGCTTTGTAATTATATAATACAGTAAATTTTTAATAAAGATGAAAATAGCGTTAGAAAATTCTTTCCATATACGCGAATGGAACTTTAGAAATTTGATCAATAAGCAAGACGTTTTATTAAACATTGTACTGATCCTTTGTGCACCGCTTCTATAGCTTTCCAGTATAGAACATTATGATATTAATTGTAATTATTTATGAATAACAGACCCTTGGTAGCTTAAGAGAAGGTCTTTGTTATGAGAAAACTTTGTGCTTACAGCTAAATAGCTTCACGGATTTACGTGTAAATCCAGATAATATAGAGATGAATCCTCTCTACTGGTACGGAAGTTGATGCTTTCTAACTTATCGGAGATTATATACTGGCCCTTAAGATATCTTTATAAGGGATAAGTTCGGAAATAGTCTGACCTAGAAGCCAAGTGTTCGGCAAGTTTAGCATTGGGAAAGTGAGAGGAGAGGAGAAAGAGAGAGATTTTCTTACTGATTATCTTGGGTCGATGTAGTATATTGATGAATTTAAAAGAACATAATAATCTTACAAATTTTGGATACATAAGTAAACATTATCATATTTAATAAATTGTTCATTTGAATAAGTGTTGAAGAAAAACACAGCTATAAAAACGCATTTAATTTAAATCAAGCAATATAGTTGTTTGAGACTGTCAGACTAAATCTAAATAGGCAACGAAAAACATTTAATAACGACAAACATAAAAGGGTAACTTTCGTTTTTATATTACATACAGAACTAAAATTTCGTATTTATTAACTTTAATAAATATCTTAATAAAAATTTTTAATCTGCTCTTTTATTAGAAACGTAGGTCAAGTTTTCAAGTTCAGGCCGTGTATCAGAACACACGGCTAAAATGTTATATTGTACTGAACCCATTGCATAAAATCTCATGATTGCCGCATATTATATCCGAAAAATAGAGTCGATTGGAACACTGTCCAAATTGTCATAGGAAAATCCTAGCCAACTTCTGCACCTTATTTGCTGCCATTGTCACCTCACAAAGTTCCAAGAAATGCATCTTCCGCTGCAAAAAAAAGTCTGGCAAGCGTACTGCTGAAACGAGCTACATATGTCCCTATAGAACGGTCACTTTCGGAAATGTGACAATCGTAACTTTCTGCTCTTGAGAGAGAGAGAGAGAGAGAGAGAGAGAGAGAGAGAGAGAGAGAGAGAGAACTACGTGCCCCCTCAGTTACAGGATAACTGTTTATAGTACGAAAGTAGGAGTCAGAATTTGAAAACAGGAATATACGATAGCTCGCGTGTGCAGATGAAACGGACAAGACCATCGAATTTATCGTCCGTATAAAGAATTATATGCGCCAAGATTGGGCACAACGGAAGGCCGAACTTGAAAAAGGGAGAGCAAATTACAGCTTCCGGATTTTTTCAGCTTCATTGGACAACTGGGCGTACTGGAAAGCACAACTTTTTCTGCCAAAACATTTTTTCCCAGTGCCATGATACTTTTTCGAACAAGCAACTGTCACATGAATAAGAAAAACTTTACGTGTTTCAAATGAAAAAAAGAAAGGAAAAAAATGAACGATGTTTCAATAATACGAAAATGAAAAATTGCAAGGGCTATTAGATATACAAATTGCTAAACGACGTATTAAATATCTACCGAAAACATTGAAGATATGCAGTTAAGTTCTTGAGAATTCGCCTTATCGATTAAAGCCCGAGAAAGCAGACGATACAGTCTTATACAAAAATCTTTTTGCCGACACTTCATTGCGTTCATATTGTGTTAATCACTTTCCGTTTCTCTTAAAACACGTAGAATGACACTTTGTCTGTTTCACATTTCTAATATATAGGTATCTAAATTCTCACATAAAATCCGTGCGATTCGGATTCTGAGGCGACATATTTTCCTACAATCGGATAATCGTGATACGCATATTTAGTAGAATCGTCACTATTGTGAAAACAGAAGAGAGGGCGTTTGCGCATACTCCTGGATTAATCCGCGCGTTGAATGGATTATTATATAAATTCCAACAGAATAGTTTTAAGAATTCGATATGGAGATTTAGTTTTAAGCATTCGATATGGAGGAGCATGGTAATAGTTTGTAGGTCGAAGCAAAAAAAAATGGTAATTTATCATCTATGTTCATTATACTACATTATCAAGCCATAACGCTCAAGTATTAGATACGCATTGTTCGAAGTAATCAACTTTAATACATTGAACCAAATAATCGGAAACGATAGAATACAGAATAAACGGGGCACAAATGGCGAAATTCGATAAGTGCATCAATCGTCGAAGTGAACGAATTAGAACAGCATTGATTATTACACACAGACTTGCTCCAGCTCTCTTGGTCTGGCCTCATTAATATACCAAGGCGGCACTACGGTAGTCGACCTTTTCCTTCCCGTTTAATTATGCAAAAAAGCAATTATACGGTCATTGGAGCACTTTGCGTTCGAATCTCCGCGTGGCGGTCGGGATAGAGGGGGTGGTGGTGGTCGTCGTGGAACGGTCCTTTCTCAAGCTTTCCGCATTAAATCGCATGACTTGCTCTCGTCGAGCCGCGTTGCGCGATATTTAAGCTGCCTTTCTCCCTCCTCTCTCTCGTTTGTTGTTGCAAATAATTGCCGGCCTTGATGAAAGAGCGAGAAAGAGGGGGGGGGGAGAGATACTATACTCAAGAAAACGATCCTCCCAATTAATCAACGTGCTCTATGTAGGCAATCAACACATATGATTGCAACAGCGACAAACGCGTGCGTGAACTGTACACACACGCAAATATCGGAGCTTATAATGTTCTATGCTTTATTCACTGGCTATTAATTAGCTTTCCTATCAAACTACACAGTTTGTACGATCAGAGGACCATTCATTTTTTGCGACCCTCTCAATTCACTGTACTTATAGAGGTACATTAAGTATACATACACTGTTCTAATTGTTTTTTGCGCCCTACTCTTTCGTTTAAGTATCTGCTGACTTCTAATGAGAACGAGACAGGTATATTGAAAAGTAATGAGATCTATAGTGAATCAGAAGGAAAGTAGAGTGTATAATCGGCGATAAACAGAGAGAACTGAAGAGCAGTAGTGAGAACTAGTGCGAGAACCAAAGAAAGTAGGAGAGCACTTGTACTCTTCTTCAGTGCTCAACCTCTCTAAATGATGCTCTTCGACGCTTTCTTTCTATAGATATCATTATCACTCTTTTGTTGTCACTAGTCTTAATTCGTTTTCACGCGTGCCCTTCTGTTCCCTCTAGTTTCTACTGGATTCCATTGATGCTAACAGGTCTTCCTTGTATCTTACTGATTATCACAGGTGTTCTTTAATTAAATCTGGAACTATTTGATTCCTACTGATGCTATCCGATGCTTCCTAGTTACCGTTTATTCTGATTGGTGCTTTTGGTTCATTCTAGTTCTTATTAATTGTGACTTATGATTTCCGGTTATGTATAGCTTCCAGTAATTGTCTGGGGTTCTCTTCAGTTTCCAGTGATTTTCTCTGGGTGTCCACTGCGTTCGACTGATTCTCTGTGGTTCTCTCCACTATCCACTAATTCGCAATTGTGTTTTAGGATTTATTCAAATTTTCCATGGATTTCTTGGGCCCCTATTGGATCTCTTTAGTTGACACTAATTGTCTGCGATTCGTATTATTTTCTTGCGATTTGTCGATGGTGCACTCCAGTTATCGTTGGCTTGTACTGACTCTATCGGTAGCTTTAATTTTGACTCGAGTCTTTTCTAGCTTCTCCATGGATAACATTTCGGTTCTCTCTCATTTCCACCAAATATCACTAGTGCTCTTTCATTCGTCGATCAATTACGTCAATGCGCGACGTCTGAAAATCATGGTACGACATCTCTATATATGTTATAATGTACGTACATCGTGTCCGCCTGTGTGATGAAATTAGAGTCAGTCCGTATACGATCGTTTCGTCGTTGAAACGAGACGAACATTTTGCTCTTGCTGAATAATTTAAGTGGCCTGGAATATATACATGTATACATAGGCCCTGGAATACACCGGAGCTCGAAATGATATATTGGCGACTGCGAAATAGCGTGTGCTGTGACTTGTACTGCCGGTTTGCTCCTTCCCTCTCACCCCCCCTCTCTCACTGTATCTCTCTTTCTCGTGCTGACCTTGGTTATTTTCTTGAACAAGAGAGTTTACTTACTTTCTCATTACGCGCCGTAATTGATTCTCGAATTCTTCGGGGATATAAGTTTCTATATATCAAAATCCAGGACATAAAGACATTAAATCTCGTTTTATATTTAATTAACGATAGTGATATACGGGAGAGTGGTTTGGATAATTGCTCGAGATTCTTGGATGAAAAGCATACACGCTTTAATAAAATCAAACCGAGGCAATGTCTGCCGTATCATAGGTATATTACCGAATCCGACATTCGAGGCTTCATGGATTTGCGATTGCTCTTCTTTTTTCGACCGATGGCGATTGCAATTTATCGATTGCCTATAAGAAAGAGTTGAAAAAAACAAAAAAAAAAACGAAGGAAGAAATAGATAAAAAGAAAGGCACACTTTTTTTTTATTAGTCTCTTCTCATACCAAGAGCGTTAAAAGTTTTTCTCATTACGATCGAATATTGAAAATAGACGACACACGCACCGGGAATATTAAATGCCTTTAATGCACGCAAAAAGCTATCGGGCGACAGTGCAGACATATATAAATATATATATACGTTCGATTGGCCCCCGAGTATCGATTCGAGTACTGTGGGGTATTATTTCAATTTTTCGATCCAGAATATAATATATCGATCACAGTTAAAATTCAATTACGATCAATGAAGATAGCGCGATGGACGGAGAAATTGCGAAGGGTGCCGTCGGCCTGGGAAATTAATTGAGCGGGAAATTGCCTGTTCTTCCGGTATTTTCCAGAGCTTAGTGTCATATGTTGATTGTTACCTTTTTAATGCGCCACGTGTAGAAATTAGCATTTACGCGCTACCGAATGCAAGTCCGCACCGTGTGTGTGTGTGTGTGTGTGTGTGTGTGTGTGTGTGTGTGTGTGTGTGTGTGTGTGTGTGTGTGTGTGTGTGTGTGTGTGTGTGTGTGTGTGTGCGTGTGTGTGTCTGTGTGTGATATTCCAAAGATATCGATACTTTGATTAATACACTTGAGTGAAGAATTTATCTCTCCCTCTCAATCCTCGCACTCATTGGCGCGCGCCGCATTATTCACGAGAAAGAATCTACAAGTCATCGGATTTTTATGCCCGGCGCCAAACAATGGATAAGGACATTGAATCCGATCGATTGTAGAATTCCAGTAGATTATACAGCCCAAATTCTTAACAGGTTTATATTAGACGTGGCTTGCTATAAAATTATTCTACAGGAGAGGCAGGAAATAAAGGGGGAGGGAGAAAGAGGGGATCAGAGTAGAGAGGCGAAGGGGTTTGAATCGGATTGGACGAAGAAAAGAATCTTGTCAAGAAAAAACGATCCCTACCTTTCCCGCCTCCCTATATTCACTAGCACGCGCCGCGCCGTCGCGGGATCATGCAACACGCACGCGCACTCGGTATAGCTGCGCGAGAGGCGAGAAGGCCGGAATGGTGAGAGAAGGCGAGAGGGAGGCCCGTTCGTTTCTGCTCTCTCTCTCTCTCTCTCTCTCTCTCTCTCTCTCTCTCTCACCCTCTCCCTATCTCTTTATCCCTCAGTCGGTTTGATCTGCACACATTCCCGGCAGCGGGAGCGGCCGCACGAGCAGGAAGCACAGCGGCGCGCGCAAACCGAGTCAAGTGCGACTCTTGGCACTTGCGCGGCGCGCCGGGAGCGAGTTTGTCCGGAAACCCCTGAGCGGTCTTTTTCCCTTTCTAGAGGAGTGAGAGAGAGAGAGAGAGAGAAAGAGAGATAGAGAGATAGAGAGACAGTGCTCTACCCCGTTCTACCCGGGAGGGGTTGTTGGACGCGGGTGCGCGAACCTTGTAATACCTGTGCATGCTCGTCTCCCCGGGCTTTTTTCGACTCGTTTCTCGTTTTTTCTCTCCCTTCTGCTCGACGCTTCTCTCTTCCGCGCTCGCGGAAGCTCTGCGGCTCGACCCTTTCCCGCTTACCCCCCCCCCCCACGGCATTTCCTATATTCTCCGACCTTTTCCGCGTACTTTGTGCGCGTGCCTCGCGTGGCGAGCGCGTACATTATGAATGGGCAAAAAAGAGACAGAGAGAGAGAGAGAGAGAGAGAGAGAAGAAGAAAATATGCACGAACCGCAAGACGACGCGACGACAGTGAGAACGTGCTGCGGCTTGTAACGTATACGCTAACGCTGCGCACGCAAACCCCCCCCCCCACCACTCGTACACATAGGTTTCTGATATCTATCTTAAATTTGAATTAGTAATGGATATATCGGAATTGATTTGCCAGTGAAAACTCCATTGTTTTTTTTTAGTATCGGTCAAGAATTCAACTGAATCCATCTTAGTCAATTATGAATTTCTTAATAGTTCTACTGACAAATACAAATTTCGTCTATATTAATGCGTAGGTTTTGCGCGCGCGTGTGACATATGTGTAAGATGTACTGGATATCCACAATACACGTCCAGATATAACGCACTGGTTTAAGCACGTGACGTTTACGTTCAAACTGGAATTTGTATGCATGCATACACACATGCAAACACACACACACACACACACACACACACGATATAGTCGGTCTCTGATTTTCTTTTCGCAAGGCCGAAGCTTATAGAGCGAGTCGTTCGCGCGAGCGTTTAAAAATAAATGCGCGGAACGCGCTCGCGCGTGGACTCAACGCAATTGCCGGAGTCTATTTTTATATCCGTATTATTTGTCCCCGGAGAAAAAAGTATACATACAATAAGAAAGCGTTCGAATAATAAAGATAAAAGTGTTGTAATTTTTATGGACATATATACGATCCACTGCCCCCCCCCCCCCCGAGCACAGACACTTGAGCGATGGAGCTTGAGAAATAAAAAAAATCAAGTCGCGCGCGCGCGTGTGTGTATATGTATGTATATAATAAATATAACAGGGAAGCTTGATAGCGCTGCGCGGCTGCCTATATATGAATTTCAAAAGCTTTTTCCGCTAGAACTTTTTTCTTGTCAAAGCGAGCCGTCGCGATAGGTTAACGTCCTGTTTCTGTAGAGTCAATGTTTGCTCCCTCGCAGAGTCAGGGTCGGGGCTGCGAAATTTCTTTTGAAACAAAGGGAAGGGGGAAAGGGGGATAAAACTACCGTAAAAATATTAATTCTAATTGAATCCAGATGTGTATATTACGCGCGCGCACAAAATAAATTTAATCTCTCCTACTCTCTCTTTCTCTGTAAAAAATTAAAGTCACATATCTGGTTTCATATCCATTAAATGGAATATTAAACGTTTTCAATAGAACAGCGTGCTTAGGGGCGTCAGTGTATGTGAGACAGAGAAAATGAAAGAGATGGAGATAATGAACCTGTTTTATCGCGTATATATGTATATGCACGCGCATTCTCTAGTCAAATGTATCTTTAGTTAATTGACATAATTACGCGGCTTTATACTCGTTGATTAATTTTGCGCGTGCTCGTTTTTTTAATTAATTATCGTTACATCTATTTCTTGGCGATAAAGTAATTTGTGTAAATGTATGTATCTATGTATGTGTATGTATATATATATATATATATATATATATATATATATATATATATATATTCAAATAAACGAAGGAAGAGTGTGGATAGAGGGAATGCACGTCATAATGGGAGCAGGACGAGAGAAAGAAAAAATTATTAAAATGTATATTTACAATTATATTATCCTTCGTTTCGATCCGTTTAAATCCATATATCTGTATCTTACGATTCATTTCGGAATGTTTGGCACACATACGGTCTATGCGAGTTTTCAATGGCCCTCGTAAGGAGAATGAACTATTATACATCGATCCTCCTTCTTTTGCCTCACTATCGCTCTCTCTCTCCCCTCTCTCTCTCTCTCTCTCTCTCTCTCCTCTCTCTCTCTCTCTCTCTCTCTTCTTTGTCTCTCTCCTTTCTCCCATATCCTCTCAGTCCTTTATACCTTGCGATATGCAGCCCTCCACCGACCCCAATACTGGCCCTCGATCGATAAAACGAACGAATTAAAATTTCGAGCGAGCGATAAGGTCGCACATAAAAGCACCCGGGTATAAAAATAAAAAGCCGGCGCGCACGCGCACTTCACGCACGAGTGCCCCTATATATATATATAAGGTCGCACGCGTGAAGTGACTCGCTCACACTCTCTGTTAAGGTATATTATAAGGAACATTTGTAAGCTCAAATCCAGATACGAGTGATTACCTTAAGAGGACTTACATTTTATAAAATGAAAAAAAAAACACAGTGCGCGCTCTCTCTCTCTCTCTCTCTCTCTCTCTCTCTTTCTCTTCTTTAATATATATATATATATATATATATATATATATATATATATATATATATATATATAATAAGAGCGCTGTTATGTAAAAATGCTGTTTCCTATTTGCTGTTCAGGTACACTCTTTATATAGATAATATATGGAGAACTGTTTTGGAACTTAACTAATTCGATACGTCGTTTATTCCGACATTACAGAATGGCTGTAATACATATGCAATACGTATTTAAGAAAAAATCATTATGCTCAAGCTTACACCCTTCTCACAGAGGCACGCGCATATATAAAATACGAGCTTGAAAATTTTACGGCCAACGATAAAACAAAAACTCCTAATTTAAATTCGCGCGAATACACACACACACACACATCGCTCGAAGTCGTATGCAATCGCGATAAACGTGTCAATAACCAGTGCACTTTGCAATTTCCGGTTTGCTCGCCTAATGCTCATGAAACAAAGTGCGAGGCTGTATTAAATTATTTGCACATCAGATTTAATTTCTCCGTCTCTCTGTTCAGGAACTGATGTAATGTAATGTAATGAACCGATGCGCGCGCACACAGACACACAGACACAGACACAAATACATATATATATATATATATATATATATATATATATATATATATATATATATATTATAATACGTACAATAAATAACGAGCCGAAGAATCTCTCGGAAATTGATATATAATATATTTATATATTTATGTCTGCGATTGTGTCAGTGTGTCTGTGGGTGTATGACTTTGCACGGCTATAACGATTATATACACTTTACACACAGATGCACCTGCGCACTGACCCACTTTTGACGGCACTGCTGATGCTCCCTCTATAGGACTGTCCGAAAGAGATAGTGGCGGCGGGAGGGGAGGGGGGAGAAACGTATGTGAACACGATCGTCCCGGCAATTCTGGGCGTTCGAATGTCCAAATATTTTCGAAGTAATACCGGAGCGTCTACCACAATCTACGATCAACTAAATTTTTCATCCTCGACAGAGAGATAATTTATGTATTTTTTTTTCTTTTTTTTTTTTATAAATACATATTTCTGCCAGTTTTTTAATAGCCACGATAATTTTTTCGATATATGCCGAATTAATTATAAAGCCTCGCGTAAATTTTACCGCATCACCTTTCACCATTATCAGCGTAATAGTATACCAATTAAATTTCGTAACCGAACGAATGCATCTCTAATTACTCCATAATTTTTCAATGGGCATTTTCAGATATTTTATAATGAATTTTGAATGAAGAAAAAACTCTTTGACAGCAAGAGAAGTTTTAATCAATTGAATGTAGATATACCATTCGTAAATAACAATGAAGACTTTTTGAATTCCAATTCATATCGAACGGGATGTAATTTTTTCAAATGATGTAACATATATTGGCTTGATTCTTTATTTAATGTTTCTAGATCAGTTCTTTCAAATTGTATAAAATTATTCCGAACTTTCTCCATCAATTTACAATCATTCTTGAAATCACTCTCTAAATTTATGAATATAATGTGACGTATAATTATCATCCCTATTTAAAATATATATATGGAAGAATGTAGGCAGAAGAATAAAGCGAGAGCCGTAGAGGAAGTGGTCAGAGTGTTTTAGAGGTTCAAGTTGGATATATTTATCTATTTATTTCTTTATTTATTTCTTCATTCATTCATTCATTCATTCATTTATTTTTACGTACATCTAAAACAAAATTCTATCTTATACCAATTTATTTACTTCTGTATTTACACAGACCTATTTTTTTATGACGCTGCATTTTAAATCCGAGCGATCGAACAATTTCCAGTCTATTTTGATCGTTTCTTCCGATATCAAATATTATGTAAGCTTCGCCAATTCTTCGGCTTGCTGAAGTAGCTTATTTTACAAATTCCTCTGATATTTATACCTCTATATATATTATATATATAACATATAACAGCTTTATCGTAATATTCAAGAGTTAAAATTAATCACGCAGTGGCGTGGAGCGCCCGTTAAAATATTATGTATCGTTTTTCGGCTCGCGGCGTAGAGAGAGAGAGAGAGAGAGAGAGAGAGAGAGAGAGAAATTCACCATCACGGAGAGATGCGTATATCGCGTTTCATATCCGCGAGCGCGGGCTACGACGCGCATGCGCGCACACACAGAAGAATATCACTAATAGAATTACTATACGTTGCATGATGAATAGATAACTGGCGGCGAGGGGGCGGCGGGCTGGAGGCAGGGAAAGACTTTGAATTCACGATGATTTAATCCGTGCCGCATGGCCGAGGGTCAAATCGCTTTCAATATTTTCATACGTCAAATCGTTGGTCGAGCATTTCTTTACGCCTTTTTATTACTTGGATCTGTCTGGATTTTATCTACGATATAGGAATAGCGCTTTGTGTGTACATTATACCTATATATATTATTCTACACTAAACAATCGGAAAGAGAATATAGATGTACGTATTATATTGGTGAGCTTCTGTGTGCGATTATATAAATAAAAATGTACGTAAAGAGTTTATCAGGATGATCGTTTTTTTTTCTTTTTTATATAACTATTATACATGGTTCGATATCTGGATGACCATTTATATTTAAAATGCCATAAAATGGAATCTTCGTTCATGGCAAACTATTTTCTCCCAGGAAACGTTATAAATTAAGCATTCACGCGTATAAAATGCGAATGACCTCTCGATTCTTTTTTTTCTCTCATTTTCTACAAACGATTCATTTTGTTTACTATTCATTTTGTATGCTAGACGTGTGCTACAATACATTTTTTAATATATTCGTTTCTTAATTTATGAATTTGCCAAAGTAGAAGAATTTTTGTTCGGTAAAATGATTTTATTCCTCATGTGTTATACATCCTCGGTATAGATATGTATGTCTAGGTATCTAGAATCGAGCGTGTCATAGAAGAAGTATCGCATAAAAAAAAAGTCACCTATAGTTTTAGAACGATTTTTCCCGCTTCTCACACAAAACTTTTTAAATTACCTAAAAATTAAATGAATGTGTTTATTAAGATCACTCGATAGGCTAAAGTTTCACTTATTCAGTTTTACAGAGTACGTTAACCGAGATATATAAGCAAATTATAAAAAAGTAAAATAACAAAAAAGCACAATATTCGTTTGTGCTCAAGTTTATATATATATGTATAGAAGATTTCAACCTGCCAAACTTGCACAAAAGCCATTTCGCCGTTGCCATGTCTGTGAACGGGCTCGTTTCAGCCCCCCCCCCTTTTCGCCCTTTTTCCGCATCGGTTCTGGCCGCAAGAACTACCGAGCGCATCAATTTTCCGATAACTTCTCCCCGGGGCACGTGATAAGAATGAGATCCTATATCTATATATATATATACATATATATATATATATATATATATATATATATATATATATATACATATGCGCGATCGCCGCGTCGCTTACAAATTGCGAATTTCCGCCCACCCCCCTCCAACCCCTTCACTGCTCCTATGCACAGCGCGTCGGAACAGCCCGCCGACTCACGTTCCGACTGCGCGATCGATTTCTAATATATTAATGGTATATAATTAACGAGGTGCATGTATATATATATACGGGAATTTTTAAGGGATGGGTGAGGTGAGTGGGGGCGGGGAGGTAGTCGAAATCCATAATAATTCTCGCGGTCGCGGAGCTGCGAAAATTTTTCATTAACCGAACGTCTAATGGGTGGAGAAAACTGCGCGTAACATAATAGGGGGGGGGGCTGGGGCTCGTCGGGGCCGCGCCGCTTTTCCTACCGCAGAATTGGGGAAGCTAAAAACTTGGAAAAACGACGGGCGCGTAATATGTGATAAAGCGATAACGCCGCTGCTCGTTCGCGATTGAATTAACTTATGTATGTATGCGCTTTTCGATGCGTATAATCGATTAATAACACAATCCGCGATAAGTGCGGTATTGCTGGAGTGAGAATCGGCGCTGTCTCTCTCTCTCTCGCGCGCGCACAGCCGTTTTCAGACGCCCGATAAAGCTCACTCGCTGTGTACAATTGTTATTTTTTTGTTCTTTTAAATTTCAATCTCCCCCCGGAAGAGAAATTTTCAATAATTCCATTAAGCGCCGCGTGGCGTATATCGATTTTATTCCAACGAAAAAGAAAAACACTGTGTATATCGATTCAATTTATTTTCCGAGTTTTCAATGAAGGCGATAGAGCGAAAAAAATTTTGGAAGAAAAAACGGATGGGCGAGAGCGAGAGATTGATTGCTGACATACATACATACGAGTGTGTATATATGTGTATATATATATATATATATATATATATATATATATATATATATAATATGCACATGGATGTCGATCTTTCAAAATACAATTCATTTGCTTGATCGGTGCCAGGCAATAAATCGGATAATCCGCGTGCCACCGTTTATATTTCATGCTTAATCAGTGCTTCGCACTTTTTGATTAAATCCAATAATAACAATGATTATTCCTCTGTTGGCAGTTCGCCGAATGAATATTACTCCTAAGGTATAGATATACATAATATCTGCGCGTGTGCGTATCTCCCGAGAGTATCTAGATCGGAGTTCTCGCAAAACTTCGAAACGACTCTCCTTCTCTGTCTCCCCATCTTACTCTCGGAAATTTCGTTTTCCATTTATCCAATCATTCCAATGCTCGCCATCATTCTTCTACGTTTTATATCGTGTATATATATATTGCTTTTACTTGGGAAAGACGCACATCCGAAAAGTCAGATTGCTCCCATTTATTTTTCTACAGAACGGCGACACGGGGTTGGGGTGGGATTGGGTGGTGGGTAAGAGGCTTCCGTATAACGAAAAGCAGACGGCAGAAAATCTGATGCACGATAAGAATGAAAGTCGTCGACGTTTACTCGATTTTCGATAGGAAGCCTTTTTTTTATCTATCGATCGCAACGCAATGAAAATATTAAAAGTTTATAAAGTTTCTAAATATATCGGTATTGATAATATTTTATTTTACAACGGTAAGTCCAAAGTACAATTTTACAATTACCATCTTTGGAATGAAAATGCATTCTTTAACATCGCGCTGACAATATTTACGCCCCATGGGCGTAGAAAACGTACTCGGGCCATAAGCTCGAATTTCAATTAGCACCTCGTTTAACGAAGTAGCAATATACTGACAAATATGGATGTGTAAAATTGCATTTTACGCTATTTTTACAAAAAAAAAATTACATTAGGCAACGCGGGCGTACTATTTAAGTACTTGGGTTGATTGGCGCGAGCGTGCGAGAACCTTGGTCACGAGCCACGACTATAACATCACATGGGTGTAAATTTGCACGTTACGCCCTTGTCGCGTAACGTACAATTTAGAATACATTTCGTTACGATTATCTTATCATAAGACTTGAATAAGACATTTTATATAATCTCTCATACGCGCGCGCGTTCGTGTGTTTGTTGCTTCAAAGAAACGAACCAATCATTTCGTAAATTATTCTTCTCCGATTATTATGCAAACGTAAAGCAAATAAACGGCGCAGCTTGAAATTCGCTTTACAATTCGTTTCATCTTAACGAACAACACAATTAATTTCCATAAGCGCGAGTAAACAAATTGAAACTGTAAATTATTCGGTATGCGTGCCCCTTCAAAACGGCTAATTACTCGACGTTATCTCTATGCTCGTAAATTTTGGCCGTGCGCTATATATTTGCAGTGGAATTATCGCAATGTTTACAACAATCCCGATTAAATAAATCATGGTGCGCGCAAACTTTATGTACCGTTATTTGAATGTAATTTCGTTAACAATGTTTATATATATATATATATATATATATCTACGTTATAGATCAAATTGAAGATTTAGCATTAATTTTAGGCTTTAAAATCGTGCGCGCGCGTACGTGTTTGTGCTTTTGCTCGTGTATGTATATAAAACAGATGGAAATTTTAGAGATGAAAAAAAAAAAAATAAATAAAAATAAAAATAAACGCGCAATGCTGCGATATGAATGACGGATGAGCGAAGGAATTGGTGCAAGGTGCAAATGAAAAAGAAGATAAATGGGTGTACCGACTCGGTTTTATGGGTCTCCCTCCCTCCCACCCTGCCTCTCCGTCACTTTCCAACCTGCAGATATAGTTAAAATTTTCCTCGAATTTTGACGTGGCCCTAAATTATTATTAACTGGCTTTCGACATTTGACTTTGAGAGATATATATATATATCGATTAGACCGTGTAGCATAAGACATCGTAGGGAAACGTATAACGCGCATAATGCGCCAAGCGCCTCTAGGAAAAACAATCGGGCGCGCGCATAATGCGACTCTCTTTCCCGGCGCTTACATCGACGGGCAGTTATAATCGCCGTCGAACCCGTTCGAACAAATAACCAAACAAACGAACGAACAAACAAAGAAACAGCCCCCACCCCCACCCCTTGACGTGTTAAATTTATGAAAGACAGCTTATAAATATAGCAGGCAACGATTAAAAAAAAGAAGAAATACACCTATGCAACGCTTGTCAGTTGCTGCCCTGCCCTGCCCCCCCCCCCCCGCTCCACCGACCTCTTGTTTAATCTCGCGCGCATGCATATGTGTAATATATGGGGCATTCCGGCGATATTAAAAATAGCTCGAAACGAAAGTTCTCGGTTATATTCGTACGCGAAATTAATAACCGCGAGGGGGTGGGGGGGGGAGAGAGAGAGCTAGTGCCAAGGGGAGGAGCCCGCTGTACTTACATGCCTCGACAGAGAGAAGAGGAGAATTTGCATAAAGCGCGGCCGTCCCGCTCGCGCACGCCCGGACAATTTGCCCGGGCTCGTACCCCGCGCTCGCACGCGCGCGGATACTCACTCCGCTGTATAAAATTATCGGGGCTTTCTAAATCGTCGTCGGAGCTGGCACATATCGATACGGTACAAGCGTACGTGAAATCCGGAGGTTTTTCGTCGTACAAGGACCTTTGGCGCGATTTCATTCGTTACGGGCTATGGCCGTTTGCTTTTAATCGCCGCCATCTCGTGGAATTCTCTTTGGCATCAAATCAACAAAAAGAATGCTGGTATATTTCGCGCGCACGGCCCTTATTCGGTTGGAAAATAATAGTTCGCAAAAAAAAAAAAAAAATTACTCGATGCAACGTATACGCAAAAGCAATCGAAAAACAAAGTAACGTAAATTCGTATGAAAATTACCAGGTCATCGACAAGCAATAATGTATGGAAATAAACTGCATGACTATCGGAGACAGCTTATTATTTTTCAGGAACTGATGATTCTGATCGTTAAGGAATCGATCGATTTTAATCGTTAATATTAATTAGTATGTCAATAATTATATGTAACTGGTTCGTATCAATAAATATCATACACATACGCAAAAACACACAAACACGCACACACGCAGAGGCAGTACATACTTTTATTAATAATCTCAATTATTTGTCTCGTTATCTGATTGAACTTGAATACCTTACCTCACATCACGGCTAGGAGATCTTCGTTCGGAAAAAATCCAATGATATACCGAAACGATATAGAAACGATGGGGCACGCAAGCAGAGAGAGAGAGAGAGAGAGAGAGAGAGAGAGAGAGAGAGGGATAAAGCGAGACTGATTGTGGTAGGACGAGGGGATGATACGCAGCATCGAGACACATACGCGCCTGACGTTCGAGCTTTGGAACACTCGATCGGTTCTCATAAGCCCCGCGCACAGTAGAGCAGGGGCGGCAACAGATAAATATAGACAGACATCAGAGGGGGCGGGGGGAGGAGAGAAAGGAGATCGAACGCCCGATAACGAGGTGCGCTCGCGTTATTCTCTCTTCCGCTATATTTAGCGCGAGGTGAGGTGGGAGAGAACGCGTTTTTCGCCACCGCGCGCACGCTCGCGCATATATGTACGTATATACATGTGTGTATGTATGTATGTATGTATTTATGTATGTGTATATATATATATATATGTATATATATATATATATATATAATTTTTTCGCACTCGTACTACTTTCTCCTCCTCCAAACCACACCCCCGCGGGGACTTTAATAACACGTGTAAACCGGTGTGTGTGTGTGTGTGTGTGTGTGTGTGTGTGTGTGTGTGTGTGTGTGTGTGTGTGTGTGTGTGTGTGTGTGTGTGTGTGTGTGTGTCGCTGGACCGAAACGAACAATGGATACGAGGAAGGTTGTGCGAGAAGAGAGAAGAGAGAGAGAGAGAGAGAGAGAGAGAGTGAGAGGGAAAGGTGTGCGGAAGAGCGCGAGCGCGCCCACCAGAGATAAAAGCGCTCGTAAATTTTGCGGAGAGGAAAAGAGCGCACGCCCCCCACCTTTCGAGTCCCTCTTCTCGTTCCCGCTCCGGCCTCTTTGCAGAGAATTGATTGATATAATCGTATTTCTGTCGCGGATTCTCCCAACCCCTTCAACCCAATCAATTTATTTCTTCGTAACAGACAATATTGCCGATTATAGCTGTACTTTTACATTTTTTCCAATATGCAGGCGTTAAATCGTACAAATCTCTCTCTCTCTCTCTCTCTCTCTCTCTCTCTCTCTATATATATATATATATATATATATATATAT
>JACCIC010000014.1:2635000-2640000 GCA_018907035.1 Sycobia sp. Sy_11
AATAATCTTGAAATTAATCGCTTTTCCAGCCGTTTATGTATAATTCTTTCTACGCTCCTGCAATACACACACACACACACACACACACGCGCGCGCGCGCGCGCGCACAATTCGATCGCATCGGTCGATAAAAGGATAATAAAGCGCGACGCGATATCGTATGCGATTTTGTGCGAAATTTGCCGCGTAATTTTGGGTGGACGTCGACGATGCCATTGACGCGCGACCCTAGGGTGAATTCCATTGCATTGATAATGCGACGTATAAAAAAAAAAAAAAAAAAAAACTTGTCTTCTTCCTCACTCTTCTACGAAAATTCGAAGCTGCAGTCGCTAAAGAACGCGGTGATTCCGGGGTGTGGGGAGGGGGACTGTAATACACGCTTAATGCCTCGGCAACAAGCGGCGACATTTGTCGAATTAGAGATGGAGATTGTATAGTTCCGTTTTAATTATACCCCCCTTATAGCTGTCACGGTAGCTCGCCGCGTATCAATTGGAAATTCGGCCCCGATCCATGATCTATATCGGAATCGTATAATTTTCGTAGTTCTCTCAGATTGGGCTGAGTACAAACGTCAATCGATATGGAAATGATTTTTTTTTTTTTTAGATTTGGACGAGTTCGTGGCATTGCAAAACCTAATAAACTATTTGCCTTTCATATGGTTATTAGAAGAAGAAAAAAACTAACGATTATGTTCTTTTTGTCTTCTACAGGGTAAAAATTGACATAATTTGCAGAGAATTTGAATGGAAATAGAAAATGAGCCATTAAACGATATTAGTGAATAATTAGTTTCCGCAAAGATTTTGACCGAAGAGGAAATTTTTGATTTTCTTGAAAAATAAAAATCATATTTAATCTACGTTTCGAATATCATCGCAATGACAGATCGTGCCAAATGGGCTCATTCTCGTCGCATTTCAATTTTCTCCACATTTTTGTTTGTTATAGCATTAGTGTATAGCTTCGTTACATTTGGCTCTAAAATGTAATAAATAAAGAATAAAAAATTTGTTTTTGGTAATAACGTCCAAGGGTTATATTCGAGCAGTATACCGACGAAGAATATTGCCACTGTGCCAAAGAAGGCGCTGCTGCGATAGGTTAAGAAATATGGCCGGCACAAATTTCGACATATTACAACAGTTAAATGAAGTTTTTTTTTTTCTTTTTTGAAGAAAAAGTAGTAGAATTCGTTATAAAGAGCGTTGTCTCTTCAATTGGATATGCTTTACGTAATTACAATAAAGCAACGCTTTTATCGCGAAATATGTTTCTTGATAATCTTTGCTATTCTTTGTCCCTTTAGCATTTATGTCGTTTTCCCGCGTGTGAACGCTGTATCTAAATAAATCAACTTTTATTGTTATATATATATTAGAATTATTATTTATACTTTAATAAAACATACAAGTTTCTGTACACACATATTTCCTCCTTAACCTTTTGGAAATTTTACTGGAATTGGAACAGCATCTTGTTGAACAATGAAAATTCATTTGCCAATTAGTAACTGCAATAAATGACATTTATCTATTGAATTCGTATTCTGCTTCTCTAAAAATAATAATCATTTTTATCAGGATGTGTATGAAGAAACAAATATGCTATTATTAATATTTTTGATCTTTAATATTCTTATTAATTCCTTTTCTATTATATTAAATAGATTTAATAATTTACACAATTTCCTCTAGTATAATTTATTTCCATGTTCTGCAGAAAATTACATATTAATTCATTCACAATATTAACTTCTCGATAATCTACCGTTAATTGTTGTTAATTATCTAATATATTGTTTTAATTTGCGATAAAATTGGAAACGTCGCTGATGTAAATGACATTTATTCGCGTCGGCCTTATTCTATTAGTTCCTCTCGCCGCCGATAGTGACGCATAAAATATTCAAGATCCCAATAGGTTCAATAAGTTTAGTTCCAGCTTTTTCTCTCGTCATTTTCCGTATATATAATATACAGTAGAATAGTTTTCGTGTAACATATTATTACTTTTAACATAGTATTACTTTTTCAATCCTTTATTGATAGGCCTATTTTATTGTAATTAGATCAAATGCAGGATTAAGAAAATAAGCAACTACGCGATTTACACTGAAATCGATTGAACGTCCGAATCATAGTCAGAAACCCACGCAGTTCACCGTGTATTTATATATATATATATATATATATATATATATATATATATATATATATATATATAATACCATGTGTATAATCGCGTTCAGGTCTCAATTGTCTCGTAAAGTGTTGGCTTATTGTGCACTTGATGCCTCTGATGTCGAGAGGGAGAGAGATAGGAGAGATAGAGATCGTTACTGCATTTCTCTGTACTCTCTCTCTCTCTCTCTCTCTCTCTCGCGCTCTCTCTCTCTCTCTCGCTCTCTCTCTCTCTCTCTCTCTCTCTCTCTCTCTCTCTCTCTCTCTCTCTCTCTCTCTCTCTCCTCTTTCTCTCATTTCCTCTCGGCTGCAAATATGTGACTCGGCGTTACTCGAACATAGACACGCGCATACGTGAGGACTAAAAAGTCTTCATTGGTGCACGATTGAATTTCCATATGCACAATAATACAATTGGAATTTACGCGTGTTGATGCAAAAAAAAAATCTCTGAATTTGCTTTATCATCGGCGTTGACATAAACAAAGGGACGGTTAGTAGCATTATCGCAATATATATATATATATATATATAATATATATATATATATATATATATATATATATATATATATATACACAGTAATAAAATTAATGGTCGTTAATAACGTGGAATAATGTTAATCGTTATCGCGTGTCGATTCTCATACATTATTAATAATAAAGACTGTGAACTTTACTTTCCATTATCCAAGAGCAATATATACCACACACACGCTGACGGACGTGGGTACCCCCCCCCCCCACACGCGCGCACACATTCTAGGTAAATGATTATAATGAAGAAAAGATAGAGTCCTCTTCAGCGCTCTCTCTCTTCTCTCTCTCTCTCTCTCTCTCTCTCTCTCTCCTCTCTCTCTTCTGTCTCTCTCTCTCTCTTTCTCTCTGTCTTTGCTCGAATCAAGATGTTATCTGATTTAATAACGTCGATATCACGCAATTAATTCTCCCGACCACCCGTATATGTCTCGTAAAAAATGAGCTTTCCTTTTCTTTTTCATCATTCAACGTGTGCACGCGCGCACGTACACGCGAAAAGCTGCCAGGAGAGAGCGAAATATTTGCATCTACGCCCGATGTACAATTCGATTAAGCAATCGATAATTCGTATGTATCTGTATAAAACGAATGTGCAGCTTGCATGTAATACGCCAACCGTCTCACGGCGCAAAATCAAATCGGAGCGGTCTCCGACAAAGCAGCCTCAGTTGTCGCCGCATGCGCATCGCGCCTCGTCAGAGGGCGACGGGGAATAATAATGAGAGGGAAATAGAGCGTAATGTAGAGTGGAGGGTGAGCAAGCATAGACGACCGAACCGCGAAGTCACGGACGGTAAGGGTCAAAAATTGCACCCTCCCCTCTCCTCTCTCTCTCTCTCTCTCTCTCTACCTATCTCTGCCCCGCGAGGCAATTAAAGCAGCGCTAAAGCGTTTCCGTCATTAATACTCGGGGGGGTATATGCGTACATGCATAAGCTGATACAGCCTCGCCGCTGGGCGCGCCTCCGGGACCATCGCCATATACGTCGACGATGTAAGGGTGCGACTATAACGACAGTCTCACACTTTTGGTATAGGCAGAGTGCCAACCCTTAGAGCTCGTACTCGAGGATATATATATATATATATATATATATATATATATATATATACATATAATATAAAATGAGCATCGGCAAGTGTATATTAGTTTACGTTAAATCCACTAGTCTTCTACCATAACAATTATCAATCACTCTCTCTCTCTCTCTCTCTCTCTCTCTCCTTTATATATATAGACATAGAGATTAAATTCATATTACCAGTAATATCGATGTGTATATACATTTGTGCATGGTAAATCCAAGTATACCAGTCGTTATATTATGACGTCCATCTGTATATCTCAAATCACTGCAAGCGCGCGCGCTTGTGTGTGTGTGTCCAACTTCTTCTGCACTATTGCAAAAACTGTCTAGAATTTAAAAGAGTTTACCCCTTTGCTGTGCTCTCATATTGGATGTAAATTACACATGGATAACATTACAGAATAAAATTATCTTCATTATGATGATGACTTTATGATTATATATATATATATATATATATATATATATATATATATATATATATATATATATATCAATCTGAAATATCGAGGTACGATATAAAACGTGCGCAGGACGTGTCGCGTCGCGGTTTAATAGTGCACGTCTGTTCGTACAATGATTTAATCGCATACGGATTATACTGGTTCCATACAGTATCTTACCAGACCGATTTTTACGATTATTATCACTGCCCTGGCTCTCTCTCTCTCTCTCTCTCTCTCTCTGTCTCTCTCTCTCTCTTTCCCTGTCTCTATCTCTTTCTCTCCTTGGGAAGAAAATGAAAAATTTATATATAAATGATGATGGCAGATCAGCAGCAGAAACCCTCGTACTCTCTCCCCTCACTTAAATTGCAAAATTCGCTCTTCCCACTTACACAACGGGAAAACAAAAATAATACACATATTCGTCAATCCGCTCGCGCACACCTAGCGGCTTTTCTAATTAGCGATCGAGCTATATCTCGATATAGGATATAAAGAAAGGGAAGAAAGAGAAAAGCGGCAAAAGTACGCGCAGAAAACTGCGTTAAATTTTATCAAATCAATAGGGGGCGAGAGTGGCAGAGACGGGGGAGGGGGGAGACAGAAAGTGCAAGGACGGGAGGGTGTACGCGTACGAAGAAGCTATATATCTGCGCAATTTATCGCAACGGGGCGACAGATCGTAATGGGCGGGGCAGAGGATGGGAGGGAGGGAGTGTATCTCTCTTTTTTTCCCTC
>JACCIC010000014.1:2647500-2655000 GCA_018907035.1 Sycobia sp. Sy_11
CGCAAGGGACTTAATTAATATTTTTACACTTGGCGCCGCGGCGTCCCGTACTGTATATACAGACCTGTGAGTATGTGTGTGCCTGTGTGTATAGTGCCCGCAACTATTGCCCAATAGCCTGTCCTCTTATCTTTCGTCTAATTTTTCTCACGCCCTCCGCTCTCTCTCTCTCTCTCTCTCTCTCTCTCTCTCTCTCTCTCTCTCTCGCTCTCTCATTCTCTCAGTCCACCAGAGGACGCATATAACGCCAATTCCCGTCGCAACTAGCAGTGACTGCCGTGCATACTATATGGCTTTCGCAATGGCTTATAACATCTCCCCGTGCGCGCCTACTCTCTCTCTCTCTCTCTCTCTCTCTCTCTCTTGCCGACCTCCTTCACCTCCTCCTCCTCGTCCGTCCCGGCCCGCCGCGGTCGCCGCCGGGATTCCGAAATCTGATAAGCGGCAACCGTTAAACCGCATTATTCAATCTGATTTCCATTGAGTCCCGCGAACTATGATTGACGGATTGCAGCTATATATATGTATTAGAGATAGAGATAGAGAGAGAGAGAGAGCGAGAGAGAGAGAGAGAGAGAGAAAGAGAGCGGCGTAGTTTGCTTTTATTAATTTTATATACCACGACACTGAAATGGCTCTCTATTTCTCTGATGTCCTAATGCGGGGGTTCTCGTTGTACTTTCACACTATAAAATATATTTAGCTACTCTAAACATTTATTCTACACATTGTCTTCACAATCATTGAACGTTTCATAATATCTACCTATATATATCCGCTTTGGATATTTATATTGGAATTATTCGTGTCGGTCTTGTGCCAGTCACGATCGAGATTACCCGATAAGGCGGGATATTCTTTCTTTTTCTCTTCGGAATGTCACACGAACCCGACGTCACGAAGAATGTGACAATGAGTGTTTAAAAAGACGAGAATACGATAATAACAATAAAAACAATAACACCAGGAATAGCGATATTATTAATAATAATAATAATAATAATAATAGTAATAATAATAATAAATAATGATAATACTAATAATAAAAACATGACACTGGATATACATAGCCGTTTTCTATAATATAGTATCCGATAAAACAAGTGCCCTTTTCATATTAGAATATTTAGAATGTACATATTGACCAGATGATGCAAATCTGATTACCCTTTTTTGTTCAATAATGCTGGAAATGGCTTAAATCGTTATTTGTTAAAAACTACGAAACGAAATCTACGATAATATATAGATAATTTGAAGCACAATATTTTCCAAATCTAATTATTTATAAAAAGTTGCGCCTGTCACAATCGCATTTTAATTAATATTTTTTCAAAATTCACAACGATATTTTGTCTATAAATCCTAATTAATCATTTCGATCGATTTGCAATTGAAAATGAAAAAAAAAAATGATGAAAAGAGTATTATGAAAATTAATGTTTAATAAATGGGTTTGAATCATGTATAGAATGATTGATTTGAAGCAGGAACTATGATTTTTAAACATTTTATAATGTTAAAATCATTATTTTACTTGTAGGCAGTCAAAATTGCTAAAAAACAAGAAAATCTGTACTTTAAAAAAATCACAACTTTTGCGCATGTATTTTTGAAGGATTAAATTAAATTTTCAAGATCTAAATCTTTGTTAAATGAAATTACAAGATTTAATGGATGGCAGTGGCGCATTTCGTTACACACACAGACACACGCGCGCGAGCGAATTATGAACGAACATTGGTGCATTGTGAACTTCATGCTTTGACGCTCGCCTCAACTACAGCACAAAAGTTTCAAACTGCTGTACATAACGGTGTAATATACAGAACTCTTGATTCGTTCAATTTACTTATTATATTACGACGATGGCACACTCGACAAGTCAAAAAAAAGTGTCGTCGGTTACATTCGATTGTTTACCCCGCTGAATTAATATTTGATCCGGCATTTATACAAATAATACAGCTGTATCGGGCGCGACAATCCACCCGTTATTTTCATCGAGCGCGTGCGTTTAATTGATATTTCAAAGCGGACTGTTTAACTCGTACAGTTAATTGTGTACCTATGCATACGTTGACTTAAGATTTGTAACAAATGAATTTTTGAGAGGTAAAAAAAAAATTCAATGTATATGTATTATTTTTCGTTGAACACACAATGCCCAGAATTATGTATTGTAGACAAAATGTACAGACTTTATGCTTTTTTTTTATCGCTCTCATTTATAAAATGTTAATTACTTCAATTATTCGCTTAAAATACAGCTCGTAATGATATTGTTTTATATATTGATTTTAATATTGATTATGAGTTAACTTCATAATTGCGCCAAGATTAACTGTGAACCTCTTTCTGCGCGCAATGAAAGAAAATGTGTCTTTTTTTTACGTTTTTTCTTTTTCTTTGCGTTGAACTTTTAAATTGGCAAATATTTACCCGTTGTACGGAAAACTTATATATTACTACTTGAAACTGTGTAATAATTACGGCATTGTTACTAGATTAATTAAATAATCGTAAACCAAATATTATAATCTCCGGCCAATTATACAAACAAGATGGAAATTTTTGAATTGAAAATTAAGCTCAACTCGCTTTTCTTCAGAAAAATTTCAATTATCGCAATCTCATATGATAACTGTGTGCGCATATATATATATATATATATATATATATATATATATATATATATTGAACTAATGAGTATATACGCGTAAAACGTGTTTAACAGGGGAATACCATTAAATCAGGAACATTCTCGGTGCAAAGCAGCGGCAATTAATTATGCGCGCACGCGCGCCAGGGAAACTAACCTGTGAGAGAGTAAGAGAGTAAGAGAGAGAGAGAGAGAGAGAGAGAGAGAGAGGGGGGGGAGAGAGAGAAGTGGCGGGAGGGAGAACGGTTCTTGAACTTTTAAATTAAACATATCTCTTGGCGAAACGACTAAAGTTAACTCTCTCTCTCTCTATCTCTCTCTGTCTCATTCGAGCTATAGTAGAGGATTATCAACTCCTCTTTCTCCTTCTCCCTCTCTCTCTCTGTCCTCTGATTATCGATTGAAGTAATTCGCAACACGGACGTTGAAGAAAAAAAACTTGACCGCTCCACATTTCCGTTATAGTAGGTCACAAGCGCGGGTAACTCAAACTTTTATTTGTGCTTTCTTTTTTTTTTTGTGTGTGCTTATAATTACAAATATTGTATATATACTGGCTTTTGGCGATCGTTGGATGGTTTGCGTATTTAATTTTAAGCGTTTCTTATTTTTATTTTTATTTTACTGCATTGTCAATCGGTATCATTAATGAGGATATATGATAAACATGGTCGAGAGGACCAATCGGATGATTCTCGTAGTTTTTCACAGAACAAAAAATAAAAAAAACAATGTCGGCTTCCGAATTTGAATGTCCCGTTCTGCAAAAGTCTATATATAAATACCAAACCTAAAATTATAATTATCTGTAAAAAAACCATATAAATATCCTATTTCCAAGAGATCAAAGTTAGAAATACCAGTTGCTTGCTACATCGAACAAAAAATAATCCATCTGCAATCCTGTGTATGTATCGCGCAACTGTTACGAGACACATACGCGTACTTTATACGGTCGCACCGCGATCCGGCGCAATGTTGCAGCGCGCAACTTATCACCTATCGGTATATAATGAAACAATGCGCTAAAAACCCAATCAATAATGCATTAAAATCCCTCTTCCCCTCTCCGGAGGGGGGGAGCATCTTACGAGGAGCGCTTTTCAGAGCCCTCGTTAAATTAATATGTGTGTGTATATGTATATATATATATATATATATATATATATATATATATATATATAATTCACTTTTCGCCACTTGCCCTCGCCCTCCGTCCACGGCCGTTTATCAATTAATCGGGTCGTCGTTTGCACGCTCCGGCCGTCGCCGACCTCTCCCCCACCTCTCCCACCACTCTCGCCCGCTCTCTCAGTCTGTCTCTCGATAAGGAATCCATTAAAATTCATCGGAAGCCACCGAGACGACTTATTCCCATAATATTCTCGCCGTTCTCCTTTCCGATCTTTCGGCCCGCACGCCGGAGTCCAATGTGAAAAGTTTTCTCTTCTCTTCGTTCATGTATGCGTATGTGTATACGGGAAAAAAAGAAGAGAGAGAGAGAGAGAGAGAGAGAGAGAGAGAGAGAGAGAGAGAGAGAGAGAGAGAGAGAGAGAGAGTAGAAAAGAGGACCCGTATGCGCGTTCTCTTTTTCCCCAATATAAACGATGTACCTGTACATGGGTAATATCGATCTTCCCCGAAATTTGCCGGGCATCGCTACTCCCCCTCCGTTCCCGTGCCCGCCGCGCTCCTTTAACAAATTTTTCGTATTTTTAATACAAAGGTGCCCCATTCCAGCTACCGGGGACTAAACGGACAATCGCGGTCTGACGTACATGCGCGTCTATGTATTTTCTCTATATACGCATATACGTGCGTTCCTGCGCCGCGTCGGAAGCGGGGTGAGACAAAAACGGGCAACCGCGCACCGTGCTCTCCTTCCCGCGCACAAAAAAAAGCCGCGCGCAGTCTTTCGTGTCTACATACATACATACATACACAGACACACACACATACATACATATATATATATATATATATATATATATATATATATATGCGCGCGCATGTACATGTATACGCATTCGTGTTCTTGATTCCGATGCGAGTGGCTCTAAAAAGAGACAAGGTATATAAAGAGATCGAGGAGAGCGAGAAAGAGAGAGCGTTTAGCTAGGCTGGTAGAAGGCTAAAGCAGGTTAAACAGAGAAGGAGAAAAATATCTGCCCACAGCTGTACACTCGGCGTTGAGGGTCTTTCACTATACATATATATATATATATATATATATATATATATATATATATATATAGGCTGTGGCAGTTGGCACGCACTGCTGCCGTTCCTTCGGTCAATGTCTTCTTCCTTCCTCCGTCTCGCCTCCGTCATTCGCTCCCTTCCCGAGAGGAAGGCTCGATATCACCCTCCCCGCCGCCCTTCCCCTCGCCAACCACCATCTCTCTCTCTCTCTCTTCTCTCTCTCTCTCTCTCTCTCTCTCTCTCTCTCTCTCTCTCTCTCTCTGTCTCTCTCATCTATCTATCTATCCTTCTTATACACACAGCAACGAACAAACTTGATACCGGTGCCGACCGCGGTCGTGCTTGTCCGTTTATTCCCTTTTTTCTCTTCCGTAGTCCCTGTATGGGCGTGTGTATGCGCATGTGTGCGCGCCCGCCTGTGCACGCAAGTATATATTCTATAGAAAGAAAAGGGCATTTTAACGTACGCGCGCGTGCATCCACACACGCGGTTAAGTTCATATATATATATATATACACACACATCCGCGTTCTACATAAGAAGCAAGCCGCGCGCTCCGCGACCGTTGCATTACATTCGCGGCGCGTTTTCACCGTGAGCGCGCACGCGCCCGTAGGCGTCGACTCTCTCCCTCTCTCTCTCTCTCTCTCTCTCTCCTTCTGCGCTCAGCGCGCATGCGTTCTCCTGTCCCCGATGCATCATTACACTGGATTCCAAGTTCGAAGCCGGTTGACGCGCTCGGCCCGCTCCCGTTCTCCTCCATTCTCCCTGCGCCACGGTTCAAATACGCCAATCGTTCCAGCACTTTCCAGCGAGACCGATATCGGCCGCGTCGAAAATTTTCCCCGCGAAAATTCCGTGCCCCGTCCGTGCCCACGCCGCCGCGCGCATACGGAACAGTCGCGAGGCTCGTTACCCGCCCGACGGCCGGCGGCGCCCTGCTGCCGTACCCCACGATGATGTGCAGGGACGGCGAGGCGTCGGGTCGAGGTAGCGGCAGCGCCGCTCGCGGCCGCGAGGGCGCGCGCCCGCGACGGGTCCTGCCCCCCTAATATCGCGAGCCCCGAAGTGCGCGCGCTCTTACGCGCGCGGCCCTCGATCTCGTGTCTCAGTGGTTGGTGTACTTGCGCGTGTGCCTGCGTGCCTATCTGTATACACATATCTAAATCGGTGTGTTTTGTGGCTGCCCAGAGCAGTAGACGTGCTATACGGCGTCGCGCCGTGCTAATATATGTATATATATATATATACACGCGAGGGAAAAGGACAAGGAGGATGCAGAAATAGCGGGACGCGCGAGGAGATCGTGTGATGGATCGCGATATTGAGAAACATTCGTGCACCATCCGTTGCCTTGCAGCCGCACCGGTGCCGAAGGGCATCGAGAACGCCGCCTGAGATCGTTTGCAACCAAGCTGTGAGTTGTAATTGCGTATGGTGGATACGGGCGAATGTTCGTTTTTCATTAAATTTTCAGAAATTTTTTTTTCCTCAGGGTATATGTGAATATATTATACGGGCGACGTAGAAATATCGCGCGAATATATATATATATATATATATATATATATATATATATATATATATAATTTGATTTTAAATCCGTTTTTTGTTCCTATGACGCTGAGTTGCTTGTTGAATTTTTTCTACTTCCACAGACAAATAAATAAAAAAATAAAAACTATAAAATTGTCTATGGAATAGCAAAAAATAACTAATGTATTGTTTCGCTCCATGGGACACCTGCTGGTTTCATCGTTTTAGATGTTGCATAACTCTATAGAGATTAATAAATTAGATGTAATCAGATTTGATTGCGGTGAATTTCGATAATTTTGCGCTGATTCTCCGACTGGCCCGAAGTTTCAAAGTTCGTATTTTTAGCGCGTATAAATCGCTTTTTATTCCTGTGATACGTCGGTTTAAAAACAGAACTGTTACAGACATTTATTAAAGGGAAATAAAAAAAAAAGCTGCTACATATAGATCTAGACGAACTTGCGAATTACGAATTGCTTTGTTTGAAGAAAAATTCTAATTTTTCAACATTGACGTTCGGCCGCTTTAAATTTGTATACACATTGGTTTAATACGCGCGCGTGTCCAATATTTACGTACGATATGACATTTACCAACTTAACGCATAAATATCGTGATTTACTTAAAAAAATAAATAAATAAATATAATTAAATAAAACAAAAAGAAGAAAAAAACTTTAACCGTTCGTTGAGATCGCACAATTCCTTTTTGTCCGGCCCGAATGAAGTAAAAGCAAAATAATTCGCTAGCCAATCAATATTGCATAATGATTTTCTCGATCCCTCGGTATCCGTTGGGATCCTTATGCGCTCGCTACGGATCTGTCTTTTACGAACGTTCCCTTTCGAACCCGTGGATTTCTATATAGATCCTTAAAGCTCCTCTTACCGATATATTTATAACGCGTATCGGATGCTTCATTTTTATTGCGCAATTCAAAAGTTGGTGTGTACGCCACCTTATATAAGCTATGGCAAACAGTTTTCCCTCTGCGTCATTCTTTCTATCCCTCATAATTCATTCGTTCATTTATTCGTTTACGGTGTTTTTTTTTTATTTTTTATTATTATTCGGCTTAAAAATTGCCCATTACAC
>JACCIC010000014.1:2660000-2740000 GCA_018907035.1 Sycobia sp. Sy_11
CTTTGTTAAATTATTTTATATGAGTTTGAAATTAGTCGTAATCTTCACAAATCGTTAAAAACTATAATTAAAATCAGTCGGGGACAGTTCAAGTCGTTTAAAAGTACTTGACATGTCATGGATAGTGTTAACATAAATTAAAGTATTTAAAAATTACTTAAAATCGTCCAAAATCGATTTGCAATCGGTGAAAATCATTTGAAATCAGTTGGAAATAATCGAAATTTTGAAATCATACAAAGTCCTGAAGCATTTAAAAATCAGTTAAAATCGCTTAAAATTAGATGATAGAAATTATTCGGTAATAATAGCCCTCACCCGCTCCAATTCAGAATTGCCCCGACGTCGGAGTAATATGTTGACTTGTGAAAGAAGAACAATTGAAAAAGTTAAGCGTGGCATTCAAATCGACTCACGTACGAAGCGTCCGAGCAACGGCATCCAAATTTTATCCGCCGAAAAATGTCACGCCCGAGAGAAAACGCGCCCGATGCCGGTCTTATCGAGCTGTCCAAATCGAATGAATTTATAAAACTCGCCGTCGAGCGTCCTCTCCCCCCCCCCCCCACCTCCAGCTCCCCAGTCAAAGACACCGAATTTTATCCAATTAATCCGACCCTATTATATTGCCCTCGATCCCGCGCGACCGAATTGTATACATACATACATATATATATATACACGCGCGCGCGAGTAGATCAGCCGACACGCGCCAGTTCGCCCGGGGGATTATTATATACGTGTCTCCATTATAGAGCGTTACATGTAGCTCGTGCTGAATGTATCCGCGATCGATTGCCACCCAACATTTTTATCATTATCCGTCAGCTAATTCGCCCCGTTCTTTCTTTCACGCGCCGCCCGTCCGACCCAGCAGGGCCTCGATGCGGGCACGAGCGACGACAGCGGAAGAGCTTCCGAGCAGTTGCACGGCTCCGGCGTCCCGAGGGACAGCCAGGACGCCGACAGTTCCAGGGACCATCTCAGCGATGTAAGTTTAACGTACATTGTACGCGCGTATCGTGCAACGGTGCCGCGTGCGTAATGCACGGCATATTTTACGCACACCACACAGAGACACTGCACACAGATATAAATTATACACACAGACGCACGCGTAAATTGCCCATTGTTGGAATAAGGACGATGTGAAAATAAGCGTAACATATAAATACATATATACATATACATGTACAGGACACGCACGATTTATGTTCCGAGTGTGTTATAAACGTCTCCTACATATATATATATATATATATATATATATATATATATATATATATATATATATATGTCTGTATTTTATTGGGTATTCATTCGTGATTGTTGTGTCGTCCTATATATACCTTAGACAACTATGTACTTCGTAGATATGTGTTTATACATCCAGTACGCGGGTATCTGTGCAGAGAGTGTGGGAGGCATTTATCTCGAGACAACGGGCTATTATCTTTGTAAGATAACGCAAGTCATCTGTAAATTTTGTTCTTTTCTTTTTAAATGCTTTGAAAAAAGGAGCATAGTCGAGAGGATGTTTGTTTCAATAAGGATATCTCAATTATTTTGATCCAAACGCGTCAAAACGGTCTTATACGTATGTTAAGTTTGACATTTTTTGGTCGAATATTTTGTTCTCTAGAGGTGACCTTGACCGATAACATACACGCATACATATATGTGCGTAATATTGTTATTGTTTTGCTGTTTTTTTTTTCTGGGAGAGCTCGTAAGGTGAGCATCTCATTTGAAAAATTTAAAATTAACCTTCAGATAAGCTAGGCGACGACCAGGGTCACGACCCCGTTTCACCCCAACACTTGTAGACGTCATTTTAATACTCCAATGATATTCCGTTGCCTCGGGATAAATATATCTCCTCGCTCCGATGTATCGGTATATTTATTCAAAATTTACTGGGACGATGATCATGGCGTGTTTTACATTAATCGCGATGGTTGTTAATCAGACGCTCAGAGTTAATTCCTCTCGTGATATGCAACGTAACAAAAAAAAAAAAAAAAAAACGAAAAAAAAACATATATTTTGAGCCACTTTATTGCGCTTTTGGACGTGTTTACGTGATATTTTATTTGTGTCCCAATAATGCTTCAAAAGAACATCGTGGAAAATTTCTGTGCTTTTTGTGTGCCATTTTTTTGTTGTTGTAAATATTTCAAGATAGTCAACGTTGCGTGCTACAATGAATTATTGAGATTGACTATAGTGCTCGAAGATCACGTGCGTATTAGTGTTTTGATAATAATGTTACGCTGTCGCTTGAAAAAAATGTTATTTTTAAAATTTTAAAAAATAATTTAATGCCAAATACCAAGAAAGTACCGACAACGACAAAAAAATCAATCGACTTCTCATAACGCTTATTAACTAAGAGGAACAACTCTAAGCTATAGATTATACATAAATGATATTTTAACATGGCTAAAGAGCGTTGTTATCGTTAACGTTTTTTTTTTTTTTTTTAAACAATATATATAAATATACATATACGTATGTGGAAGGGAATAAAAATTTTGCTTTTCACCGTTGCCATGTTGATGAAGCAGATATTGACAATTTTACAACATCGTCGAGAAAAATAAATTCTTCTAATATATATAAAGACTTTACTCAGAAGCATTACCGTTCGGGTAAAAATGTACTACTGCCCGTCATATAGTATATTTCTTTCTTCCTTCAATTTTCGCGTTCATCTCGGTAACGAGATTAGTCATTGTTATTCGGTACTGACTTCACTTCTTCAACTGAACTAGCCTTATATTTTACATTTCACCGGATTGAAATACACTGGATACGTTGCTATTTTATATTTACCTCGATCGCACAATTTAGCTTTTTTTTCTGTTTTGAAGCAAAATTTTTTTTCTTCACACACCAGAACTGTATGAGTTATTTTATTAAAAGAGAAAAAAACCATTAATCTTTAGAACTTGATATATATATATTTATATGTATATATATGTATATATATATATGTATGTGTATGTGTATATATAAATGAGAAACAAAGCACGCAATCATGTTTTAAGTGTCATTTCATTTCATTCACATTCAAATTATATAATTCATTCATCACCGTTATCATTGTACATACACGTGGCATTATCGTTCGGAATTTCATGGAAATGGGATACGGCCATAGTCGAAATTTTGTTCGCACTCAGAAGAGAAAAAGAAATAAAAAAAAAAACATACACAGAAAAGTTAACGTTTATCCTCTACGATGCTCTGTTAATAGCCACGATATGTTAATATAATTACAAGCGACGCGTATATTAATTAGCGTTTTTTTGTATTAAATTAACTATACTCTTTTTTTTATTCATTGCATATTTATATATATATATATATATATATATATATATACAGAACGAGAGAGATCAATAATACTTCGGATGATGTTCTAACGCATTGCAACAATACATTAAGCGCGCGAGAGCGTGCGTTTGTACAATGCTTTTGATATACAACATTGATCAATAGTTGGTTTATTTATTTATTTATTTTTTACTTTACTATCATTTTTTTTTTGAAACTCAATCACACTGCTAATTATTAAAGTAATTTAAAGATAATTTTTCAACATAATAGTCACTGCGTATACGTAAAGAGCATGAAAATTTTGCTTCACAGGCTAGCAGTCATTGCAGTTCGGGTAAAGGTTATATCGTAAGTATTTTCGTTTTCTTTTCTGGACAAAAAAAAAAAAGAAAAAAAAAGAATCAAGTATAAAGTAGTGTCAATTATCGTAAACTGGATATTGTAATATATATGTTCGGGATATTGTTATATATATCCGGCATGAAATAAAAAAAGAAAAAATTATTTTTACCGAATAATACTAACGTTGCATTATTTTTCTTTTTCTTCGCAGTGTGATAGTGAAGGAGAAGACGATAAGGTAAGCATTCAAGCGTATTTTTCCTTTTCTTTATGAAGCGATGGAATTTTATTATATTATTGTAAACGATTCATTTTTGTTTCACCACTTTTGTATAACGATCATTAATATATGCCTCTTGCGGCATATATAATGTACCTTTTTACTTCTGTAGTACACTGATAAATCGTCAATAATGTATAATATACAATGCTTACGTCATTCGTAAAGGTTTAGCATAAAATTTTATTTTCTATATAAATTAAATTTTTTATCATTGTTACAGAATTCGGATGCGGAATCGATACTCTTTGAATCTTCTACCCCACCACCCCTTGCACGTAAATGTAAGTTATATGCCATATATGTAATATAAAAAGAATTTACAGCGTTGCAATTATTTTTATATATTTAGAAGCAATTTTCGACTATACCTATTTTTTATTAGGCAAAAAGTAAATTTTATCTCTCGGTTAGAGAATGGAGAATTGAATCGTCTTTTTTGACTTTTAGTTTTAATTTATGGCCAACGGCGAAACAAGAAAATACCTTTAACTTTTTTTTTGTATTTACGTCGTAATTAATTTTTTCATTTTGTCGATCGTAAAACATAATGCTGGTTTTTAAAATCACTTTTACGCGTCATAAAAAAGTTGGTCTATTTCTATAATGTCATAATGGCCATTATGTCAATAAAGTACCATTGTGTGGCGAAACACGTGTTACGAGTTAATTACGTCTCGATTCAGTCTGTGCCGAGCACCGAACCGGACGTTTGCGTGCGGCGATACCTCGAGGTATATTGACCCGAAGATCAGCACGTGGTTCGTCACCACCAGTGGTATTTTATCGAAATAATGGTCATTATGACTTGCATCGATATTGAAATGAACCGACTTTATTGTGCGCCACTGACGTCATCGTGGCACGGAAAATAAATTCAAATTCAGATGTGGATTTTAAAGTGATTTCAATTTAATAATGTAGAAACGAATGAAAAGTTTTTATTTTCCTACGGATTGTCAATAATTGCGTTTTTAATTTTTGACGAATAATGTTTTAATCCGACGCATTTCTTCGCAACAAAAAAGACCCTGCAATCTACCTTGCGCACATACGTTGTTGGTTCAAAATTTAAAGAACTCTACAGACATAATGAATTGGCTATAATTACGGGGTTTTAAAAGCAAAAATATTATACATAACAGGAAGCTCCGTCGGACCGTCGTGTATATAAAAATAAAAAAAAAAAAAACGAAAAAAAATAGGGCGAAAAAAATTGTTCCGAATGATATGAAAATAACCCGAGAGTATGGGCGGGGGGAGGGAGCGACTTCTCTCTCCCCTCTCTCTCTCTCTCTCTCTCACTCTCTTTATCGACCTTCGTCCCTCTCATCCTCATCCTCCTCTTGCCCGCAGACGAGCTGCCATCGTCGCCGCAGCCGCCGCCGCCGTCGCACGTGCAGCAGCTGCCCCCGGCGAACGGGGCGGGAGGGGGCTCGCCACCCGACACAGGCGGCCAGATCTCGAATCCCGCGACGGATGCCCCGGCGCCGATTCCTCCTCCTGTGCCTGCCACCGCGCCAGTCCCGACGGCGCCCAGTCCGCCGAGCCCGACGTTACCGCCTCACATATCCCAGCCACCTGTGAGTATCATATTGTTATATATATATATATATATATATATATATATATATATATATATATATATATATATATACCTATACTTGCCTTTTAGGCGCTCTCGCGCCTCTTAATATGTATAATGGTTGACGGAGCGTTAGCTTCTGGCTTGCATAACTCTTTTTTTCTCAATGAATATTACTGCACTTTCAAGCGGTATAAGGTATAGGATATTGAATGGTTACAATTTTTTTCTTTTAATCTATTGTTATATCAGAATCATAATTTACATATATATGCAGTGTTTTCAATTGGAATGCAGTCAAGCGCAAGTAGGTTTTGCCTTATAAAAATTTCAGTGTGAAACTTCTGGTATTTTTAATTTTATCTGAGTTGTGTGAATGAGTTGACCAAACGGCCAAAAGAAAAATATAAAATATAGCGACATATAAATAATTTACAATTTACAGCATGCAACGATTTTTAGTCATTAAACAATCAGCAAAAAGTGCTTTAAAAAAAATTGAACAAAATTTGGTGAAAGCTATGCCTACTATTTGTTTAAATTACAAAATAAGTTTAGGCATAGAGTAGTGATGATTATATATATATATATATATATATATATATATATATATATATATATATATATATAACTTATATTTAAAAATTTCCATAAAAGTAACTCATTCTTTCCAGTGACATTGTTTCATATAAAAATTCTTTTGTGATCATTGAAATTGCATAGTGACGGTTTTCTGCTTTAAATTTGATATAGAAAATTATCGTTCTATTATCACAAAAAAATATGTTACGACACTGGAGTTTAAAACTGTCCCATATGTTATTAATATACTGCGTGCTTTTCTATATATAATATTAATAAATACAAAAGTCATAAATATTAATATTCAAGAGTGATATTTATGTAGAAGCTAATTAACAAAATACATATTTGAGATAAAATGTCTTTTATATTCGTTAATTTAACTAAATTTATTATTAAATTTGTAAGTTATTCATAAAGGTATTTAATTAAAATGCATTTTTACTCACACTTGATGAAATAACGTTATTGTCCGTAAAACTAAAATTAAACAAAAATACACGAGATTATAAATGAATTACATTTTAACCTGTAATCTGAAATGTTATTATATAGAAATAATTATGTCAAGGCGTCACAACAAAGTTGCTCTAAGCGTTACGAAGTCAAATTAACTACTTGTTAGTAACTCAATTAATGTTAATTACTTTTTGATTGCCGTCAATTAACATAGCTAAAAATTGTCTACCATGATAAAAAACTCTCTTGAAAAATGTTTTGAAAAATTAAAAAAATTTTAACGTATACTTAAAACAGATAGTCAACATTTTTTAACTTCTATAAACGTATAATTGGTAAAACTGTTACTCACAATTAATTGTTTAAACTACTAATATATTAAAATATTACAAACATTAAATATTTTTAATATTAATAAATATTGTTGTAAAGAAAATGTTTTGTTTTACGTAAATGATTAAAAGTGTGTGGAAATTTAGAAAAATGTGACAAAATATAGAATACTGAATCAAGCGTTATTCAAATATGTTATTATAAATTCAATATTCATTTGTGAGTTGGAATGATTTTGATAAAATAACAAATTTATAACTTGATTCATAAAAAATGATATTGCATTTTAATGATTATATTTATTATAGAGCCGTAAAAGTGAATGGATTCATAGTGAATATTTATCCAACTAAATTAAACGCATTTCTGATATTCTACTTTGAAAGTAAATTATTAAACCATTAACTTTTTTGCTTCTATTTATAAAATTTCATATTATTATGAAATTTTTAAACCGTAATATTGAATTATTAATTAGTATTGGATAGATATCTGCTTTTTTCTTAAAATTTTTTTCACAAAAATCATCCGATGCCAGAGAAGAACCACATAATATGCATTCGTTAAATGTTACTTGCACAACAATATACGTAACAGCAACTTAACCTCACTTTCTCTCAACTTTCCAGATGACTAGTCCGCTTGCAGCGAATCCACGTGCAATAGTCCCGCAGCAACGGCCGATTTCGCCGGCTCTGCCACCGCCCTCTCTTTATCAACAGCAGCAACAACAGCAACAGCAACAGCAGCAACAACAGCAGCAGCAACAGCAGCAGCAGCAGCAGCAGCAGTTACTTTTCCATCAGCAACAACAGCAGCAGCAACAACAGCAGCAGCAACAACAGCAGCAGCAACAGCAACAGCAACAGCAACAACACCAACAGCAACTGCAACAGCTGCAGCAGCACCAGCAGCAACAACAACAACAACAGCAACAGCAGCAGCAGCAGCAACAACAGCATCAACAGCAACAGCAACAGCAGCAACAACAACCATCGCTGCAGCCGCAGCAACAGCCACAATCGCTGCAACCTCAACAGCCGTCGGTGCATCCGCATCAGGCGCACCAGCCCCAGCTGCCGCAGCAGTCGGCCCAGCAGCCGGCACAGCCCCCGGTGCACCAGCAGCAGCCGCCCCACCAGCCCCAGCAGCCGCACGCCTCGATACCGGCCCTCCATCCGCCCAACGTACCTCTCGTCTCGTCGTCCTCGCACACGACCTCGCCGGCCGTGGCGAGCCTCGGCGTGTCGCCGGCCGCCCCCTCGAACGGCGCCGCGACCACGACATATCCGCCGCCCCTGCCCATGGCCGCCTATCCGCAGACCCAGCCGTCCTATCCGCCGCTCTACACCCCGTACGCGGCCCTCAACCACAGCCCGTATCTGCCGCCGGCCGTGCCCTCGCCTTCGCACTCGACCTCGACGCGCACCGATATCGTGAGTACACGACTACTTTCTTTCTTTTCTTCTTCTTCTTCTTCTTTTATTTTAATAACCGAGAGAGTAGTACTATCCGATTGGGCATGCGTATAGTCATTCGAGTCTCGAACCAGGTATTTAACAGGTTGACACTCGCTAAGGAATCGGTGAAGATGATTCAAAAACACGCCGTACTTTGTTTTGTCAATTGCCATTGACAATAATTGAGATAAAATGACTACGCAGAATTATTCGATCGTCCGCGGTATTATCTCTTCGGAATTATCGTCGTGATTTGCTATAATTTTTTTCACAGTTCCCAGAGAAGTAAAGGGAGGGTACAGAGGTATTTCTGTATATGTAGTTGGTTTATCAAATTACTTATTGCGAAAAGTTAGGATGGAGATTGTTTTTTGTCTTTTGAAGATGTTAAAAAAACCATCTCTATGAAACAATTGAAAATCGGCTAGAAACAAGGGTGTTTTCAATACTCCTAGTAATCAGGGTGATTTTACTCTTCGATTTTACCCTAAATATTGTTAATTTATCAAAATTGTCAAGAAAGAAGAATCAATGTTAATTGTAATTTTTGTAACCAGGATTCTGATAAAAAATACATATACCTATCTCTTTTCGTTGTTTCTCGATTGTGAAAAAATATGCGAAAAACAAGTTATTTTTACGGTCACTCTTTCATCCTGTTATATATACACTTAACTTATTGTTTAATATATTAAAACTATTGAAATTCTATATATAGAATTATATATTCTATGAACGTCATTTGTATCTATAAGAGGGCTTAAAGACGACTGTAGATGTGATTTTCAATTAGCCTCGTTTTTTATAGTTTAATCTCCTCACCGAAATTGGAATCAGCGGTAATCGAGATAAATTCAGTAGAAAAAAACCTCTGAGATCTTGTGCAAACTCGACCTCTAATCGCATTCAAGAATCAACATCTCACCAGTTTTCAGCGGTTTTATTCTGAATTGCAACGATGTCGGCTGGTTCAAAATTAGATAGCGATGTTTTTACGAATTCAAGTGTTTCAAGATTTCGGTCCACTTACATACATGAACACTCTTTACTTTCAAATGTCAAAATTTCATTGATTATATTAATTGCTAGTTTTTAAATACGAGTAGGATCGTTACTTAATCAATCTTAAGCATTTCTTGCATTGATCAATGGTTTAAAATTAGAATCACAAATGGGAAATACTTTTTCGTTCGGCTATATGCTGCAAAAATATAATTCACAAGATGATTTGAACGATCAATGTTCGAACAAAAAAAAAACCAAATCATTACAGGGCTCTCAATATTCATAAGTTATTTTTTAAATTGTATAAGATAAACTTTATAATGCGAAAAAAAACAATTATATACCCACTACAGCGAAGCAGCAGAGCATCTCCGTGTACAAATCTCAGCAAATCAACAATAAGCAGCTCTGTGCCCAACAGCCACAGCAGTAGTAACAGCAGCATCACACCGTTGAGCGCGGCGACGACGACGTGCATCTCGACGGTGACCAATACAGTTACGACCGCCAATTCGATAGCGCACAGAGATATCGTGGCCTGCAGCATTGCCAGCAGAAATACTAATAATTCCCCGAGAGGACATAGTCCAAACCGCGAGCGAGATAGCTATAGGTATTTTGTTTTACTTCAAACGTTTCCCATATATTTACTCTGTCGAGGTAAAATCTACTATTTGGACTTTACTTTTTTATCTTTATTTATTTATATATTCTTCAATTAAGTAAATATATAAAGTTTTTTGCGAATGAAGTTCTTAAATTGGACGTAGATACAAAATTTATCTAAAGTGTAAATATTTTCAGTGATGTTTCATAAAATGTATATCTTACAAATCTTAAATATCTACACCAACTGGTATGCTCTTTAAAGGAATGTTAATAATGCAGTAAATCTGTCTATTGCAGCAGTAATGTGAGCAGTCTCAGCAGAGGCAGTATAACACCGGTTAGCGTGCCAAATACCTCATCCCCGGCCAATTCTAGTCTACCTGCGTACTCAAAGGCTCAAGGGTGGATAGGGTAAGAAAATACACACGATACAAAGTCAAATTTACCAGTTGATTCATAAATTTATTTAAAACAATATAAACAATATCGATGCGATACATAAATAGCTCTCTAATTTTACGAAAAATCGTCAGTGACATACGTTACTTAGTAATTAGGTCTCTGATGAACTGCAAATGATTTTTCTCTTGAAACAAACAAAAGAAAATAAAAACAACAAAAAAGAAACTAATTAATCGACCTTGCGCGATCTTTATTTTGCAGCAGCAACGCACCGCCACAATTATCACCGGCTACGGCAACGTCAGTGCCGCGACCGACTCCACCGCCGGTGCCGCTGGGGCTGCACACGTTCCCACCGCCGATGTTCGCAGCACCGCTGCCCCCACCGGTCTCCAGCGCGAGCTCGCACACTTCCTTGCCTACGCTTCCTCCGCCCACGTCGAACCCCAATCCTTTCTCCGCAGAGTCGCTATTCCAAACGAGTGAGTCCACGGCAGCTTTATTAATTTCTCGCGTTCAACCGTTAAATGAGAGATGGACGGTTATTATTTCGTTTGCTAAAATTTCAGGTTCTATTTGTAATATTTCATTTTTACGCCGCCAATAAAATAATGAATGAATAAATTCGTAATATGTAACAGATCTGTCCATCTCTCGTATCGTAATAGTCGTACTAATCCAACGATAACTCACGTTAATGTACAATATTTAGAATCAAAAATAGGGGTGAGCCACGTGCCCGGCCAAACGGACCTGTTACGCCGCGAGCTGGACAATCGATTCCTGGCCTCGCAGGACAGAAATGTGAACAATCTCGCGCCGCCGCCGTATCTGCGAACGGAGATGCATCATCATCAGCACCAGCACACGCACGTTCATCAGCACACGACACCGATACTGCCGCCGCCGACGGCGTCGACGCTTTTCCCCCCGCCGATTGTGAGTAGCTTCGAAATATTTTCACGCGGCTCTGAGGACGACGTAGAGTAACGGGAGCTCAAAGCGCGCGAATAAATTACGATGCTAAATGGGTGGTTTTTGTTTTTTGTTGTTGCAGTTCAAGGACATTCCAAAACTGGGTGGAGTGGACTCTCCATTTTTTCGAGGGAATATCAATCTTGGAAATTACTCCAATTTTAGCGCTGGTCTTCTTCATCCTGGTTTAGGACCACCGTCTACGCCCTTCGTTCCACCGACTCACGTGACTCCGTACGCACCGACGGTAAATTCAAAATTAACTTATTCATTACTTTAATGATAAGAATGGCTAAATAGTATATTTGAAATTCATAATGAAACGCGTTCAGTCATTTGATCCATTCTCTTCTATAAACTAATTATATTCATAGAATAAATAGTTCATATATATATATGTATATATATATATATATATATATATATATTTAAAGTTTTGTCATCTGCAAGATATAGTTAGTTACATTCTTATTAAATACATTTTAGCAGCAATAAAACTTCTTGATCTTAATAAAAATTGAATAAAATTATAGAAAACTGGAAAGTGGAATGCGATGCACGTTCGAATAGCCTGGGAGATTTACCATCACCAGCAAAAGCAGCAAGCGGAGGCAAAGGCTGGCGGTGTCGCGACGAAAACGGAGCTGCTCAGACCGCCCGGACATCTGTTTCAAACGGGACCAGTTACTATGAGTATGACTGCGCCACAATTAGCGCCACCATTTTCGTCGGCAATGCAGACGCATCCTGCAGGTCCACCTGCGGTATCGCATACGGTTGGTTTCCTATCGGCGCCATCTTCGCATTTAGGTATGTAAATTAACATCATTTATTCGTATTCTTGCTTTTATGTTTATTTATTTCGTATTCTTGTTTGTCTAAATGCTTTCTTACATTGCATATTTCATTAGATTATAATTTAAATAACAAATCACAACGATAGAATGAAACAAATAATCAACAAATAACTAAATGAAAATCTATAGATTTTATCGAGTATATATATACAACACTAATTTTCTAGGAGCAGGAATGTCTCCATTTGGAAGGTATCCGCCGACTTTTGCAACAGCAAATCCGAACTTCCCAGGTCTTTCAGCGTTTCCGCCAGCAAGAGATATGCAACAGCTCGCAGGAGTAGATCCATGGAGAGGGTGAGTCTTGTATAATTAAAATTTTGAAAAATACTCTTTCAAAATATATTTTGGAATCCAGTTAACTTTTTCTGGTTCATTTCTAAAAGCACTGCATTGAATTTAAAACAACAAGATTTTTTCTGTCGTACTTTAAATAGTTTTCTAATATCAATTTCTAGCTTCGCGTCGACTTAAAAAGCTCATACTCCTGAATTTCTTACAGATTGCAGCGAGCCTCGGCTGGTTTTCCGCCCACTACAGTTGCTTGGAGCTTGAAACCAGAGCCCCCGGCTATCGACCAGAGGCGGCAGGAATTAGAGGAGCAACGTGAACGCGAGCGTGAACGAGAACGTGAGCGCGAGCGCGAACGGGAGCGCGAGCGCGAAAGGGAGCGAGAGCGCGAACGCATTAGAAAGGAGCGGGAACGCGAACGGGAGGAGCAGCGTGAACGAGAACGACGCGAGCGCGAAAAAGAAGAGAAGCGAAAGCAGCAGGAGGCGGCGGCCGCGGCCGCGGCCGAAAGAGAGCGAGAAAGGCGAGAGAAGGAGAGGAGAGAGATGGAGAGGCGGGAAATGGAGCGCGAGAGGTTTATACAGCAGCAGCAGCAGCAGCAGCAGCAACAAAGTCGGCAGCACATGGTCGTTGGCAGGGATAGGTCGCCTTTACGAAACGGCGCGAATCCGATGGACGTTTCTCCTATGGTCAGGGTGAAGGAGGAGCCAAGAAGTAAAGACGACGATGTTGTTATGTTGACGAGGGCACCGCCGCCAGGGCCCGGACCTCAGCCTAACACTATGCCAGATCCAAGGTTTGTAAACAACTTTCTTAATATTCGAGACAAAATTAACGTTACCTTTATTATATCACCTTGTCTCTGCTCTTCTGTACGTAAAACTTATGCTTTCTTGTTTTTTTTTTTTTTTTAATATAGGGAAAAATACGAATTGCGCAACGATCGTGTTGACCTGCAAAATGTGTTGCACGACACTGAAAAGTGGATAAGGTTAGTATTATTTAAATTGCTAAATAATTATAGATAAGGCTTTGTTGTTGCAGCAGTTATCATTTTTTCTTTCCTCTTTAATGCAATTCAAACAGTTGAAATTGAATTGAGAACAGATAAAATTATATTTATTAATATATAAAATCTAAACATTACATACTACTTTTTTAATTGCAAACAATATATAAATTGTATTATTACAAATAAATATCACTGAATTGTTTCGTACACAAAATGATAACTGTAGAAAATTATCCTTTTAACTAAATATCAAAGTACAGAAATTACCGAAGCTATCTTTCCTTTTTATCGCAGGTATCACCATACGCATCCCCATCCCTATCTGCAGGGACGGCATCCGCCCGGAGTGCCTCCTCCCCACACGATGGCTCGAACGATGCCGGGGCTACCCGGCCTCCCGCATCCCATGCAGCACTTCGCGCCGCCGCCGCCGCCGAGCGCCGCGGCTACTCAGCCCCCGGGTCCGCATGCGTGGCCGACGGATCCGTTCCGCGATCCCTATAGGTACGATCCGCTCCAGCAGCTGCGCTACAATCCCCTGATGGCGGCTGCCTACCGCGTCCAGGAGGAGGAGGAGCGGGCGAAGCTTTACGCGGCGACCTACCCGGCCCCGCCGCCCCCTTCGGCGGTCGGCGGCCTCAGGGGCAAAGATCCCAGCCCGGGCCCCCTGAGCAATCTCCATATGCATCACCGGGCCGGGCCGGGCCCTGGCGCGCCCGGCCAGATGCCCGGCGCCCAGCCCCAGGTCAGGCAGCTCGAGTCGATGGTGCACAGCGCCGCGGACATGCACAAGAAGGACGACTCCTCGCAGTCGCGATGATGCTGCCGATAAATCGAGGCTTGGAGAGAAGTGGCGATCGTCGACGGGGTTGACCCCCTCCCAAACGCCCCTGAATCTTGCGAGGCTCGTAATTTCGCGTCGACGAGCGCGTAAACTGCAGTTAACAGACGAAGGCGGTTATACCGGAGGGGAGGGGGGCGCCTACGAGACACACACGCAACTTTGTACATAATGGATTATTATATATTGCTGATATAGAGATTACGAGAAGAAGCGAGTCGTGTTGGGTACTTTGTATTCGTGTCTCGGTTTACACGACGAAACTGTCGATGCTACTGATTGGTGTGATGGATTGGGAGTTTTTAAAAAATGAAAAAAAAAACGTAGTAAGTGAGAAATGGAAATGAAATGAATATTTGTAAGTGCGTTTATTTTCTGAGAGACATGATATACGCGTGTGCACGTGATTACGTGGCCTGCTTTATTGGCAGTTACGTAAAATAAGTTGCATTCGAGGCTGCGATTTTTTTTTTTTTTTTGAGAAAAAATTAGCTGGAATATATAATGAATTGCTACTGTAAAAATTGTGACGATGTACTGCGTTTTTCTTACCATTACCTGGTGACTGTACAGATATTTTAAAACATGACATGATCAAAAACACTTCTGGACGATGGTGCTTGGTTATATTTTACACTTTAGACTTTGATATAATTTAACTAAGTGCTCCTGCGTTATACAGTGCTCTAGCTTTACATAAGAATATATTTTATGCATTTTGAACCAAGTTCAGGAACGTTGGGATTCTATAATAAAATCTGAAATGAGAAAGTTTATTTGTTTGTGTCAATTTACAGTGAGATATGCAGATTTTTTATAGTCAAAATAGTATATTATGTATGAAATTCATATTTCGCTGTAAATCTTTAGTGTATTTATTACAGTCTTTCATGTAAATATATTACAGTACATCTTAACGATTCGAGGTAGTAATTTTGTATATACAATAGTTTCTCTAACTATTCAAAATTACTTTGCAACTTAAAATATGTCTGAAAAGTAAAATTAATTGATTAAAAAAGAAAGAATCAATGTAAAAAGAGAACAAAATGTATTTTTCCCTCTACAAAAGATTGCTTTTAGTATTAAAAGCATTTGTCAATTTAAGAGGAATGATTCAATGTGTAAAAATATTTATATATTATTTAGTTGTTCCATTATTCTAAATGTACACATATTTCCTTATAGAATTAATTATTTCAAATGAAAAATGAAAGGCTGGTTCAATCAATAGGAAAATAGTACTTCGGACTGAATTTTATTGTAAAGACGACACTTTTTCATATTCGTGAAATTTGGGAAGAGTGTAATTAAATTTTTAATCATAAATAATCTATAGAATTGTATATATTAAATACTTTTACGCGTAATTGTAAAATATTTTTGTTAAAGTTAATTTTATACCTTAAATGCGGTATGATTTAACGTATAAAGTTTATTTATTTTAACAAAGATAATAAATATTCTTTATATGTTTAAAAATGCAAAGTGATATGTTAGCTTTACTTTCAGTTTTGTTAATATGAAAATATGAATTAATAAAATATGAAAGTGTCAATATAATTAAATTAATTTTTTTTCCTGTGTACGTTTACTTTACCTTCTTTTATGAAACTAAAAGGATTGAAAGACGATAAAATATTTGATTAATAATCGTCTAAATCTTTTATATAAAAATGATTTATAAAATTTTATATAATTTATTTTCCAATTTAGTTGAATGTCAGTAAAATAAAATTTATCGAATGTAACTTATTTTATGCAAATGTCATACAATTCGAATTTCCTCGTCTACAATTTCAATATGAAAATTGGTAGTAATTTAACCCAACGAGCTGGGACTTACTTTTCATATGAAATGTATTTTTTTTTTTTGTGATTCGAAATATAGTGTAGTAGCTCAATTCGAATAATTAGAATGAAAAGCGTTTAAATTCGATCATTGAATTTCGTTAATACGTTATATTCGAAAAAAAACTTCATTAATTTCGTCTTTTTCGTCCGAGAAGACTGTGTACATTATAAGTCATATTTTTCGTCTTTCATTTCGAAGTCAATGACCGAATAAAAGGAATTCGTGCTTTCGTCGACATTGACGTTTCGTCCCTCATAAGATAAAGCCAATTCCTAGCGCTAGGTAAGTGAGAAGCAAGCAGACAAATTAAAAACTGAAAATATGGAAAAAAGACTTAATATTTTATCGTGCGATGTAAAAGTGAAGAAGTATGTAAACAAATAGCAGCGCTGGGTTTTTTTTTCGAAACGCGTAAAAAGTAACGAGTAATAAAAAGAAAGAGAAAATGAATCGGTGCAACAGCTCTGCACGACAGCGATGCTCCACAACAGAACTGTTTGTCTGTCTATAGCGATTATAAACTTTATTCGTAAACGATAATAACTATTTGCGTACAGTTATAAATATCGTGTGTAATATTAATTAAACGTAGAGAAACAAAAGTAAAAATAAAATAACATACGCAAAGTGATGAAATGTAAGATTGCGGGGAGCGACGCAGATAAAAAGTAATTTTTTCGATGATCAAAAGTAAAAAAAAAAAGAAAAGAAAAGGCGCCTATATTGAATTCTAGAAAATTAACGAAGATGCACGAAAAAAAACTGATATAAATGAAAATTGATCAAAGTGCAAGTTTTTGTCGAGGAGATTATATATTTAAATCTCTGAGGCGTCGCTCGAGAACACGGATGAAATAGATACAAAAGAAAATGTGCGTGAAGGAATGAGAGTGAGAAAGAGAGATAGGGAAATAATGTTTGTGAGACAACGAGAGAATGTCAAAAAAAAAACTGTAGAGAAAAATGAAAGGAATGCTTGCAACGAAAAATTAAAAGGAGCGAAAGTGAAATTAATTTAATTATTTATTTATTACCAGGCATCGAATATGACTAATTGAATCTCTGTATATCGCTGACGTGTCTAGAGAAAAAGAATTAAAAAGCGAATAAAAGTGTGAAGGGAAAAGGGAGCTCGATTGGTATGATATTGGCTCTCGTTCCGTTGATGTAATATAAATTGTAATAGGAAAATTTTATGTTCCGATATAGACAAGACTCAATTTTCGCCGAAGATAGCGGAACAAATTGTAAAGGAAGAGAAAAAATAATTATAAATGAAGGAGGGCAAAAACTCGAAAGGAAGTTTAACAAAAGACAAAAAAAAAGATCGATTCAGTGAGGCGACCCTGGACAATTTCCTGTGATATATTTAAAAAGCAAAGGAATGAATAATAGTAAAAAAGCACCGATTAACAAAGATCGACGTATTGTACGTTGAACTAGAAGAAAAATATAATAGAGACTACAATTTCTTGTTAATCGATCAAGCTTCTCACCAGATAGAATTTGTATTATGAAAACATTATTTTTCAATAGACCGCATTTAGCAGATGATTCATTACAATTCATTGATTGACGGCAGACAATGCTAAAATGATTAAATTTAATGAATAACCGTGTCCTACGTTTGCTATTTCGCACTTTATTGTGCAATTTCTAATCGATAAAAATTGAAACAATTCATAGAAAAATTTTACTTTTTATTGAAGATACGTGTAAACTATAATTAATTAAATTATCATATCGATAGAAAATTCGAATTAATTTATTTATTTAATTTATCGCTAGATTTATAATTTTATAAGCATTTTTCCCATCATACATCGAATATACAAAAAAATATATTTGGGTAGTTTTATTTCGATGTATACCTTTTTGTTCTTAATTGTATATGATTTTACTCTGTAGATATTATTAAAAAAAAAACAAAAAAAAAGCAAAAAAAAAAAACAAGTTAAGTAGCCGAGATTTTATTACGTATTTTGATTTCAGTACGATTCTATCTGGTTTCCTTCGTTTTTGCCCTTTGATCTATGTACGCAAGACATATATATTTGACCCTAAAAATTCTTCCTGCGCGTGCCATTATCAACAGGCGATTATAAAGTCAGTCGAATGATTCCTTTTATTTTCTTCCCCTTTTCTCGACTCGCAGGGCTTAGTAAAAAAAAAAAAAAGAAAAGAAAAGAAAGAAATAATAAAGATCATTAATATACTCGCCCGCGCGAGCTACGAAAGTGAACATGGACAGTTGTTATATGATTTTTTTACAACGATTTACAAACCTAACAATGTGCGTCACTCGAAGAATTGTAGATATTTTTCATCGATGCAGTTGAAGATGATAAAAAAGGGGGAAAATAACGGAAAAATGAGTTGCAATGTGATGCAATGGTTCTGTTTTTGTAGATACCGAAACGCTGCGACAAAGTATAGAGAAAGTTTGTGTGAATAGGTTTTTTCTAAAAATCAATGATTCTTTGTAAAAGGGTCGGAATAATCATAGTTTCTATCAAAGTAGCAGCTCAATGTCTTTTGTATAATACCTTTCCTCGAATGTTTTCCAAAATATTATGTTTAAGTTTTTTGTAAATAATGAAGCTTATTAGAAATGAGTCAAGTTTACATATTTATTTATTTTATAAGTTCGTTTAATTAAACTAACAAAAATTACACTTTCACCCTATCTTTCATACATTTATATTCTTCATAGCAATTTTCTTAAATTTTATATTTAAAAATTTATTTCACTTTATTCAAAATAATCCGAAGAAGTATACATAAATATACTTATGTATAGGGCTTTTATTATTAATACTAAAAGAAAAAAGTATTATTATTAAATTGAGATATTGTCAAGACAATACTTCCTTATTCTTCTTCTTTCGATTAAGCATTCTTTAACAAACACCAGTGTCTATCTAATAAAATTAATTTCCAGTGAACAATCACATTATAGAAACTGGTAGAAAATTTCATTAGTTTTATAACATTACCAATGAAATTTGTGTATAAAAACAAAGAAAACGCATGAATTATTTTCAAGTTAATATATTTATATTTTAAAGTCGTGTCTTTCATATAGAAATGTATGTGTATCAAGGATCTCAACAACTGACCCTCTTATACTCACGAATGAGCTTAATTAAATTTTTATCTTAGGACAAGAGACGACTTTCGTTAGTTTGAAGCACCGTGCCATTCGCTACTCTCCTTAATAATCATAAATTGTAAAATAACTAAGGGTATGTTACTATAAAGTAATCATATTTTCTAAATAGAAAGGCAAAGATATGATACAAGATAAAGTTATTATTTCTATTTAATATTTTACTAAAATAATTGTACAATTACAGGTAAATGCCAACTGCTCCATTTAAATTCAAACGAGGCCAAGCTTCCTTGATTTCAGTGCCTTGAAATGATGATCATTAAATTCGACTTTTGTTCAATATATAAAATCTATAAATTTTAAAATCAATAAAGAATACTCGGTTCAGTTAAAACTATAGTGTTACTTAAGTAATAAATAATCGCGTGGCTGCGATGCCCAATCAAAAATAACCTTATTAAGCGCGCTCCGCAAACAGCTGTCCTTGGCAAACCAGCGAAAGTCCTCTTTTTCTTTCTTTTTTTTTTTTTTTTACTTTTTTTTTTATTTTCTCTCCAGCATGCCGGAAGTCTTCTCTTCCTGTACGTACTACAGCACTCTCAACAATTGCTCTCATGACACACCGTAAATAGATCTTGATCGCAGTTTGTGAAAATACATCGTCTTATTTAAAGGGGGGGAGCGAGGGGACGATCGCCGACAAAGCGATCATCCCCCCCCGGTCCTCGCGCTATCGTTCGTTCGTTATCGCGAGCTGCTCGAACTGGACCGCGTGTAGCGCCGATGCCGGTCCCGCCTGGGATTGGCGGCCGGCGACCTGGAGCGCGAGCGCGGCCGACGCCGCGGCGGCCTCGGTGGACTGCGACCGCGTCGGTTCATCGGTGGCGAGCGTCTGCGATAGCGCGGAGGCGAGATCCTGTTACCTCCTCCACCGCCGCCGCCTACCGCCTCCTCCTCCTCCTCCGCCGCCGCCACCGCCTCCGCCGCCGCCGCCACCACCGCCGCCCCATCTGCTCGGGGGAGGTCCTCGACGATTCATCATAGGCGACATTCTTCGTATTGGCGGCGGACGAGTTTTCGGTATTAGTACCGGTGCGGCTGTTATCTCCTGACCGTCAATTTGTCCTGAAAACGAGATAAAATTTTATACAGAACTAATGGAACAATTTTTTTTTGTTTGATAATTATTGCCTCTCTTTTCACGTAAAGTAATGAGAGTAAGCTAATATTTATTATAGAATATTTTAGTAATTTTTTATCAAAAAATTGTTGGTATACTTGTTGAAAGTCACATTTAATAATGCACATTTGACGATGTTCTACATTGAACAATTTTAAAGTAAAATAATCCTAAGTATTAGAAAAATTCAATGTTTAAAAATTTATAGAAAAATTACTGCATTATACTATTATTATTATCAATTATTTAAATATTATGTACTATCCGTTGTTATTTGTTTTACTATTGAGAAACGCATTGAAAATAATTCCTTTTATATATTCTTTCGTCAATTCAAATCCATCAATTGACTATACTTGCCCTCTTACATAAAAAATTGTACTTCAAATATTTGTTTGAGAGGATGAATTTAAAATTTAAATACACAGTTTGTTTTAATTTATATCTGTTAGTATTTTTTATCTTGTAGGTAGATTAAATAAAAAAGTTAATTGCTTTTTTAACAGAACAGTTACATAGTCTGATACTTATAATATATTAAATCAATATTACAACATTCCAAACTATGTCAAAATATACATTGAAAACAAAGTTACCTCCATCCATATGTTTCATGGCATTTTCTGCTTCATCGGCTGTTTCAAACTCAACATAAGCAAATCCTCTTCCATGTGTAGGATGTAATTTATCAATAGGAAAATCAACAAGTTTGATATTTCCATATGTTAGAAAAAATTTCTGTTACATGTTCTTTTGTAACATTTCGTGTTAAATGACCAATATGAATCTTTGTTGGCCTTGGAATAGGCGATCTTTCTCTGCGTTTTCTGCGTGGTGAAGGAGTCCTAAAATAGGAAATAATATTTGAAAAACTGTTTACTTTTAAAAGTAATTTATTGGTTCACAAACTTTTTGAATTTCTTTCATTATCAGATAGATCTACTGTTTGAACTATTTATGGAAGGGTAAATTATATCATATTAATTTGAAACTAATATAAATAATTCAACAGTATAATTTATTGTAAGCAATATCAAATTTAATATTTTCAGCTTAATCTATTAGGTTTTAAATATATAATTTCAATAATTATCATTTGATCATCAATTGAACTATTTTTATTAAGATAATATATCATAAAATAGTAATCTAATTATAATAATATGTAATAAAAAATGCTTAAGTAAGTAATGTCAGGCATATGTATTAATATTAAATTTTTTAATTAATATCTATACTTTAAATGTAGCTGTCATAGAAACTTATTCTACTAATAATAGAATTGTACTTATATTAATTTTAAAATATTCATACCTAGATCGAGGTTTTGGTTTTGGCTTCTCTGGAACTGAGTTACTTTTCTTCTTTTCACGTTCTCTTTCTCGGTCCCTTTCTCTTTCTCTTTCCCTTTCTCTGTCCCTGTCCCTGTCCCTATCTCTTTCTCTGTCCCGATCTCGATCCCTATCTCTGTCCCGGTCTCGCTCCCTTTCTCGCTCTCGCTCTCTTTCCCTTTCACGTTCTCTTTCCCTTTCACGATCCCTTTCCTTATCTCTTTCTCTTTCTTTTTCTTTAACATCGTGTCTTCTAACATCGTTACTTTTACTTCTACTGCGCTTACGACCTCTGTCTCTAGAACTTGCAGAGGAACTTCCTGAACTGCTCGAGGATGAACTGGATGATGAGCTAGATCTTGAACTACCACTACTGCTAGAACTTGATGATGCAGAGGTACTGTCTGAAGAACTGAAAGAAGAAGTATAAAACTTATTTACTTACCTATCATTATGCATCAACTACCATTTATCATTAGCCATTTTTATGTAAAAAATAATAAATAAATAAATCAAAAAACCTCATGGTCAAAAGCAATTATATGAATCCAACTGCTACAACTTAGAAAACGCAAGTAACTAATTACAATTTTGTTTAAATATCATACCTGCTACCGCTGCTAGACGAAGAAGCTGACCTCTTCTTTCGTTCTCTACCTCGCTTGTTCTCCTTATCAGTGGCTTCAGAATCACTCTTACCAGTACTGTCTTTCCGGCTTCGTGCCCTAAAGTTTGGTTATTTGGTATCATAATTAGAATATATTTTCTTATAGGAAAAGAATATTAAGTAAAAATATAAATATATGTAAAAATATAAATAAAAAACTCACATGACTGGTAATTGGCGGATTTTTTTCGCCTACCTGTCTGGGCCAAAATTTCGGCGCCTTCAGGTTTGGTAAAATTTGCGTACACAGTTGTGCGTGTGCTCTATGTATAAATATGGCGACCACGGCGCTGGTGCTCGTACTCCCCTTCGCCAGTTACCTCCCAAAAACAGGGTTGCCAGCTCGTTGTAAAGCGTGTCGCCATCTCGTGCCCAAGTTGCTGTACAAATCACTATATTTATTATTAATCACGCTAAATGAAAATCTATATGCTCCAAAATAATTATTATTTGGCCTTTCTTAATTAATAGAAAATGGCATTCATATTTATAGTAAAAACTTATTTACTAATAAATATTCTTAAATAATGGAATTCAAACATCAAAATTGTTTGATTAAATTGCTTCAATTAAATAAAAGATAAACAATACTCTAGCTACAACATTTTGTATTTATTTTATGGTTATGTTACGGACTCTTTCTTTTCTAGAAGCAATAATACAATATCATTTTGATTGTATATTTTGTTTATTCAAACACATTTTCACTCAAATTATAATAAAATATAGATAATCTAGACCCCACTCTCGGTCTCTCTCTCTCTCTCTCTCTCTCTCTCTCTCTCTCTCTCTCTCTCTCTCTCTCTCTCTCTCTCTCTCTCTCTCTCTCTCTCTCTCTCTGTCTCTCTGTCTCTCTGTCTCTGTCTCTCTGTCTCTCTCTCTGTTGCGCGTACGTATGCATATGATTAAATAATAGTACTTTTTCCATTATTATATAGTGTTCCTCAATTCTAACTAATGTGCGCTGTTTAAAAAAAAAATTAAATCACAGAAAGTTTATTAACTTTTAAATTCTACTTGGAAAAAATCAATTATTAAGTAATATAAAAAAAATGTAAAATGTTTAAAAAGAAATATTTTATTTCTGAATTAAAAAGTAAACAATAGTATACTAATCTTGCAGTCAACATTTATCTTAGCTATTCGTCTCTATGTGCTTATGGATAATTAATCAGAGATAATTGTATTAAGGGTCTTTATTATTATAGTCATCAATAATACTTCTAACTTTATATATTTTATAGCACATCATAATTGCACGGGTTTCAATACATTTTCAAAAATAATCAATTTTAGTATACGAATGAAAAAAAAACAATTACTGCGTTATTTTGAAATGCGGCATAGTCTTCTTGCCATTTGTATATCTCTGATATTATATGAATTTCCTAATTATATAATAAAAATAGATAAACTAGATAGCTTTTTTGCTTTAAAATTTAATTACTGTATTTATATACAATAAAAAGTTAAAATGTTTAAAATTAATAAAAGAATAAATTAAAAAGAAATTCATGAATGGGATTGGTTTTTTTTTCAAAATTAAAAATAAGTTTCAATATAAAGAATAAATTTAATTGAACAAGATCTCGAAGAATTTTAGTAATCCACGTACACATTTAGATTTTTTATTGATAATGTTTTAATTAAAAAATTTAATGGATTACATATACATAAAAAAAGGTTCTCTAAAATACAAGTTGTAATGAATATATACTGTGTATAATGGTTACGAATCATATAAAAGGTAATGAACTATGGAAACGAATATTATATGTAGAATCGTGCAGAAGTCGCCGAAAAATCAAATGCCTAAACTTTCTTCTACTTCGTTTTTTCTTCTTAATTTTCTGACAAACATTATAAAAAGTTTTGAAAAAATATACTCGGTCAATTCACAACAAAATTACCGAAAATGTCGACGAAATCTACCAGTTCTATAGAAAGCAAAACATTCTTCGTATCTGGCAACCCTGCGAGAACGGCATTTCTATATAAAAATTCAATTATAGAAATTCTCAGAGAGGATTAATTTGCCGCTTCGGCTTTATCGATATTACTTGATATATTCATGACAACTATATGTTCTTACTTATATATATAGACGCCTATTAACGCATGTACTACCTGGTACTACCTGTGACGCTAATGTGCTACCAAAGGTGCTACCATACTATTCAATGGTTTTATGACTTTGACCTGTTTGGTTATTATAACTGTGAGCAAATGCGCGTTCGCGCGCAATATATGCAAGTGCAACACACAAGAGGCAAGCCGCCATTTATAAGACATATCCAACTTGTTTTTAATAATAGACTTGAGTAATAGTGCTTGTATGTTTAACGTGCGCTAGTTGTGTGATAGCGCGTGACCTTTTGTCGATAACAAACTTAAAAAACAAACATGACAGTTTTATATGTGCCTTGGTCAACTTGGATAGGAGCTCGGTGCTATTATAAATATAATAAAATATACATTCAAAAAAATGATGAATTTTTTAATATTTATTCATGTATTAATTAATATACACGTGTTATATTGCATTAAATAAACTAATTTAAACTATAAAATCCTACAGACTTTTTTTCACTTTATTACTCGCGTATAAACATCAATTTGTATATCTTGAAATATATGAGACTTCTTTTTGATATTAAAATAATTTCTTCATAAATAATCCTTAATTTTTAGTTTTATAACGATGGTAAGAATTTAAGATTATGCGTGTACATCCGCTTTCGACCCTTATTTTCAATATTACGACACAATGTTAAATTTGAATTTGGAATTTTTTTTTCACATTTCTTAATTTTTATTATTTACCCTACAATTTCTTGACGAAAGTCAATATATTTCAAGGGAAGAAGCAATATTATTTTTTAACACTCAGGAGTCAGTCTAGAATTTTCTTTTTCATTCAAATTTCTTTTGCCTACTAGCTTACACGAGTCGAGTCAATGTAAAATAATAACTATTTTATTATCCCTATTTAAAGAATAAAATATAAAACGACAGAGAAACATACAATATAATATTAGTATATTTTGTAAGCCTTATAGTTCAGTAATATTGTTATATATAGTATACTATATAACGGTATATAAGTATGAACGATTACGGAGTATATTTGTACATAGAGAAACACAAAAGGCCATAAGTGCAGTTTCAGATATATTTGTAGGACATGGATATATTATGCACTTCTTGTAGATGGCTCAGTTAGAAAAGAATTGTCCTGTGCAAGGGAAAATGATTCTGTTGAAAACGTTAGAAGACACAGAGAGAGAGAGAGAGAGAGAGAGAGAGAGAGAGAAAGAGAGAGAGAGAGAGAGGAGAACGTAAGAGAGGAGAATGGGAGAGCAGTATATTTATTCATCTGCTTTCGTATTATTTGTTAATTTACTGGCTTAAGTAATTTTTTAAATACTTGTATAAATGTTTCTTATATTATGTATTTCTAATAAATATTTCATCCGCTTATTGCCGATAGTCCCTCTTATAATGTATATATATATATCATATCATATCATATCATATCAAATCATATCATATCAATCAATCAATCAACTAATTTATAAAAACAAAGCGTGTTTTTGTTTGTACACGAGAACCAAAAAAACTCTGAACCGATTGTTCTGAAATTTGACATATAGATTCTATATTATCTTCGGAAGGACATAGGCTGTGTTTTTTTTATTTAAAATCATCTTACTTATTCATCAATAAATTAAGTTAACGGTCTTAGCAGTCAGTTTCACCAGCGGCCAGTAGGTGGCGTCTTGAATCACGAATATCAATACAAAGTAGTCCGCTTAAAGTATTAATACCAGGCCAGTCGAGTGCAATGGTCATATGCAACATTGGGATTCGTATCCTAAGGAAGGTGTGACGTAAGACGGTATTATTCTTTTTGTTCTTCATGTTAATCTGCACTACTCCTCATACCTTATGAATATCTTTTGATTTTTGTAAATTTTATTTTCTCTTATGTGGGAAATTTAACGTGGGGTTGGTTATAGGGATATATATATATATATATATATATATATATATATATATATATATGATATATCGCCACTTCTGTATAAAAAGACAATATCCAACGTACGCTTAAAAAATATGCTATTGGCAGACTATCATTTTGCTTTAATTTCAGTTGGCACCACTACTGAAATATTGACAGTAATTAATATATTTGTGATTTTAAATACCAAAAGGAAAAAATTCAAGAATAAATCATGTATGTACAATTTGTGCTAATTTATAAAGGAACAAAGGTTTAAAATTAAAATTTCAATTTTATCTTTTTTTCATACATAAATAAATCCAATATCGTATTTTTTTGTTTTAAAGACAAACTTGCAATTAACGCATTTATATATTAAAAAAAATATAATATGTTTATTGCAAAAAAATGATGAAAAATCATACTTATATAACTCAGTTTAATACATAAGAATGTTCCCTAACCAGGCTACGAATTACAATCGTATAATTTTGTGTGTCATATTAATTTATTTATACTAATGGTTAAAAGAGTTGAACGTGATATAATTGAATCAAAGGTAGAATAGTTTAATATGTAATTTAGTCCAAATTACATGCTTTAGCTATTTTGTATATCAAACAAAATGCTACTTTCAATGACATTAATTTAAACGAATTAATTGATAATTTTTCTGAATTAAAGACTAGAAAACGTATATTTTAAACCAAGTATATTTATAAAATATTTCCAATGATACGCAAGTGGGTTTTTTCCAAATTAAATATATTTTCGATTTGACTTCAAGTAACGGAGAATGTAGGTGATCAAGAGATCGCAGTTAAAGATAGATGTAAATATGTTACAATAGTCTAAATAATTGGGCAAGCCGCAGGGATCATTAGAAAGACTATTCTATTTAATTTTAATGATGGTATGGTAAATAATGTGAAGTTTATATATATGGGCCATTCTCAAACAATGAAAATTTTAAGGTATTTCACAATTCTTCTTTCGTGCTGTACAATTAATTATGCAAAAAATTTTCTTTAAATTTTTTATATTCTATTAATCATAAGTCAATATAAAAATCTTAAAATCATCGTGGCCTTATCAATTTCAAAAAGATTTAGTCACGATTTGTGATCACGATGAAAAATTACTGTATTTTTATTAAATTAGTCAACTAAATTGAATAATTATATGATGTATAATGTATTATTTAAGAAAATTACTTATCAGATAATAAATATAATACTCTCTATAATTTACAGAATCTTTTATTAACAAATTAAATATGTAGAAGCCGTGTTATTTGTATTTAATCTCCGTGGCGTCCCGTGCCATACAAAAACAATGGGATACATTAAAAAATGAATTTTTTTTCTTCAAATTATAGTGATGTACTAATATTACATATATTTTTATTAAAAATTTCCAAATAATCATATTTTCAGCATTAGGTTACTAATTTAGAGATATTTTTTTTATTAAATTTGATAGTCGAGATTTGTGTTTTTGCTGAGAATGATCCATATATACTATAATACAATAAAGTTAATAAAATATTGTTGTTTAATATATTTTTTTGAATAAAAATTTCAGTATTGCTTTTATTATTCATTTAGTTTTCTATTATTTACCGTTTACTATCTTTTGGCGAATGACATTTCTTCTAGAAAAGCGGGGGGCGGCGTCTATGGAAAATGTATAGGGCTCCATACAAAGTTAATCCGGCGCTTAATTTAGATTAAAGAAGTTTTCAAGATTAATAATGTGGGCCACTCGTATAAAATTTTACCGTATATTAAATGATTCTTAATAGTCATTAATTTATAATTTTAAATATTTTCTTCATAGCTAAATATTATAGGATAAATATTTAATTATACTATCTGTAAATAACTTAAATTAACAGAATAATTATGATCTATGCAAGCACAAAATGTATGATAAAGAATAAAGTACTTTAAATTTGTAATATTATTTAATTCTTAATATAAATAGTAGAAATGAAAGACGATGTATTTATAACAAACAGCTGACATTTCTTAGGAGTTACACACATTGAAAAAATCTGCGAAATTAATTATATTAAAAGAGGGAGAGGTCCTTAGTACAGATTTACGTAGATCAAGTAATTCTTTTCAGGGTACCTAGATTAAAGAAATAAATTTTTTTTTATATCAAGTATCGAAGGTCTTAAAGAAACTGGTTTTCTTTCAAGAGGAAAAATTCAGCATTTTCTTTCAACCATACTAAGCTACTTTATCAAGTTTATTTTAAGGGATTAAATCAATTACTTAAAAATTTATTTACGTTAAGAAAGCCTTTATGTAAACCTACAAAAAGGGAATTTTTTTGACAGTATTGTTAAACGTATAATTTGTTGACAAATGCTCGGCAAAGGTTGAAAATTTCCTATGGATTATTAAAGGAACAAGCGAAAAGTTGCATAATTTTTTTATGTAAAATATGGCACGACTAATGCTGAATTGGGAAAAAGGCCATTGTTTCGAATAAAAGAGAGTAACGTATAGGAAATCATTGTTACATCAATGCTGAATGCGAACGAACGGTGGCGAAATTTAGTGGTGCGCAGGGCCGTAGTGATGTAGAGCTCTTCACCAATGGCGATCGAATTTGTAAAAAATTTTCCTTAACTCTTAATTGATATTAGTGAATTTACATCGTTGCATACGTTCTCGAGACTGTCGACCCAACTAGCCCGTATAAACCCCTTGTCACTTAAGCCGCTTACTCGCGTGCGCTCTGAGGATGGTAAAATTTTGCTTGATATTGAAATATTTTTATCCTTTTATTCTTATTATAATCAGCAAGAGTAATTTTTGCTAATTATAAGAATTCCTTTTACTGACGGCAAGGTCCTGCGATTACAGATGTTCGAGTGGGTCGCCATGCAGGGGCGTATACACCAGGAGATCAGTTTGGGGCATTTGCCAGACCAGTAACCCCCAACTTTTGAATTGTAATTTTTATTATTTTTTCAGATCTTTATTGCATTTATTGAAATTCTTTTGACTAATTAATATTTTTTTTATGTCATATCATATATATTATTTTTTTGCGATGTATTTTCACCTATACGGGTATACATTTCACCAGATGGATAACTTCTCCCGCTAATACTGCCATGTATCTGGGACCTTTCATGATGTCGTACGCGAACTCGTCGGGAGTTTGAGTAGCTATAAGCAAGTGCGTTCTTTTTAGTTTGTCGTTCTATGTTGCAACGCTGAAAAACTACATCTTGATATAATTGTTTTACCTGAGTGCGTATGTACTTTTCCACGTATACAAATTTTGAGTTTACATAAGTGAATAAATCTAAATCCGCGGTATTGGTTTTGCCTGAATTCGCAAATGATTGGCCTCTAACCGTTTCGAAAATTACGAATTTCGGGTGTTCGGTTTTCGTTATTTTGAATCCGCATATATACTCGTGGCCTTTGCTAGTAAGGGCAAACGTCACTTCTCTAGAAGAGAGGGAGTACACTGGTTTGGCCTTGAACTAATTCTAGGTTTGTTATTTTTTGTGCGAGTCCTTCAAATAGGACACTAAACCTGTTGAATTTACACGCGTCGCTAGGGATTGGTTTCAGAACGTGTACCCTCCCTCTTGATCGACGCAGTTCCCAGCGGAAAATGGGTATACCGTTACGGATTTAAGTCGGATAATATTACTATCTAAGTCTACGTTACCTAGGCCATCGGTTAGCGTTATAGTTGCGAAGGCCTGTACAACTATGGAGTTCCACGATTCATATGGGTCGGAATCACCGGCACCGTCGCATTTACCGTCGGTGTTGACATATCCGGCTAGTGTCAGAGTATGAGATGTGGTTCGATTAATCTTCAGATTCGTAATTATACGATCACCTATTTTTAATGTGCCAGTTGCGTGCAAGTTTTCGCAACTAGTCTGCCCTATCTCGCGTATGTACTGGGCTCTACTTCCACTTACAGGATATATGTGCGATAGAGTGCCGTAATAAAAGATCGTTCACTCCATTTGGATCTTGCACTGGTAAATTTTTGTTTTGGTGTACTTGTTAATTTGTAATAATTGTACGTATTGGTGAGTCACCTTTACGTCATTGTCTGGGACGGTACATTCTCCTACCTCTGTGTGTGACACCGTAGTTATGTTTGTGTACGGAGACCCACAGTCGTACCCAATTATTCCCATTGCTATTTGGGCGAAGGATAAAAAGTATAGGAATCTTAGCGTCATGGTTTTCTGTAACAAAAATAATATTAGCTTCTGTGTTTCAACAATAATGGAAAACTCTTAGATAATCTTAGTTTAAAAATAAATAAAAAAAAATAATAAAAAGGATTGTTAAAAATTAGAAAGGGATATATGGGGATCCAACAGAGGACGAAGTTTATTCTGAATCGCTTTTAGTTTTTCCCTCTTTTCCTTTCGGTCCCCTTTTGAGTGTTAAAGATTCCAGATTAATATGCGATATCCTAAGTCTATTGGCGTGAACAATTTTGCTACCTTTGTTGATTTGGATTCGAATATTATTCTTAGTTAAGACCTGTAATATTTTGTGAGGCCCTGAATAATGGTAATCTTCTAGTTTTAAGTTTTGGGAATTTATTTTTCGGACATAATATTTTTTTGATTTAAATTTGGATGAGACTAGATACTCGTATGCAATTTTTTGTAGACCGTTTAGTCGCGCTACTAAGTCAATTACGTATCCTTTATATGTCGGGAGTAAATCCACTTCTCTTAATGGGTCGGTCGAGGGTAGTCTTGCTAAACGTCCGAATACAAGTTCGTAAGGGATATGCTTGGTACTCTCCTGTACACAGGTATTGTAGTTAAGCATCGCCAAGTCAAGTCAGTTATCCCATTTGTCGTCGTTTGTGGTATATTGCTTCAAGAATTCGCCTAAGGCATGGTGTGACCGTTCTAAGGAGCCATTGGATTGGGGATGAAATGCCGTTGTTCGTAACTTTTATTTTAAAACGTCTAGCTATTTTATTTATCAGGCTGCTCAAGAAATTCGTACCTTGGTCCGTGAGAATCACTTTTGGTGTTCCGAATATGCAAATAAATATTTTTATGAAGGCATCGGCAATTGTTGTAGACAGGGTGCCTTGCAGTGGTATTCCCATACAGAACTTCGTGAATTGGTCTTGAATAGTGAGAATGTATTCATTGCCATTCTTCGTTCGTTTTAATGGCCCTACTACGTCAAAGGCCACCTTTTGTAAGGGTACACCAGATGTGTCTGTAATTATCATTGGTTGTTTGGTTTTCAGTCGAACCAATTTTTTCAATTGACAATCGAAGCACTGTTGAATTCTGCGTTGAACGACTTTGCGTAGTTCGTGCTTAACTTTTATTGTGTGGCAGTGAGTGCATATGTCTAGCTTGTTACTTTCGTGCTAGGCTGTTAAACAACGACGCCGTCAGATAAGTATTTTTTTCGTTACTTAATTATTTATTATTGCATATATATGTATACATGTATATATATTAGTGTGCATAATATCCTCCCTTTTTCCTTTAATTAAACTATTCTTCCTTTTCTTGACTTCATATACAATTTCGTATATACTAGTGTGCGTATATATAGGTACATGTATATATATATATATATATATATATATATATATGTGTGTGTGTGTTTTTTGTAAATATGTATATATATATATATATATATATATATATATATATATATATCTGTATTTATTTGATGTATTCATATATAAATAAATTTATCAGTCGGTTACATTTTATTTATTTATTTATTGCATCTAATTCATATCAATTTTTCATTGTGAATCTGTTTACTTCGCATGTATTTTTTTTTTGTTTTCAAGATTTCCAGGCTCTAGTAAATGCTGGTTGGCCAGTATCAGGGATTCGAGGAGAATTTATAAGTTGTCAAATTAATATAAACAATGGTAAGTATTTTTCCTTCTTTATTTATTATGTTAAAATATTCGGTTATTTATTTTTATGAGAAATTTTATTCTTCATTAGTATAAAAATATTCTCCCCCTTTTTTTATCATTAACAAAAAATATAACATTATGTATATATTTTCTTCTTCATATTCCAGGCTGTTTGTGTCCTGAAGCGTAGGACTTCCTTTGGCCTGGAGTATTGCTTTGACACATAGTTGAGGCAATCTTCGGTGGGGAGTCCTCGTGACTTAAAGCAATTGTCGCAGACACTTCGATGTTGGACATCCACTATCTCCTCGATTGAGAGGAGTTTCTGTTTTTGCTGGATGTCCTGGTCACCAAGAGTGCCGCTTTTACCATACAAGTTACGTAATTGCTCCTCGTCAAGCGCCTTTATGGGGAGCTTGGGGATCGTATAGTTTTTTTTCCAACACGAGGCACATCTTTCCCTCAGCTGTCCTCCCAAGCAGTGGACACACAGAGTCCGATCGAACAGCTGCTGCCGTTGCTCCTTGGTGAGTTTGGCGCATGCGAAGGATAAGGCTCCTTGGATTTTTGCGGTGCAAACTCCAAGGAGATCTTCTCTTTTCAGAGCTCTCAAACGAGCTTCTTCCTTCCATATAATCTGCCTCCTCTTCTTCTGTGAAGGCTTATTTTTTTTCTCGTCGGAAAACAAAGGTCTCGTAACGTTTGTTTTCCATTTAAGAATTTTCAAGAGAATTATAATTTTCATTTCATTGTTTTTATTTTTATGTTAGATTAATATATATAAGTATTTAAAATTCCCAGTTCTTTTATTATCTTTTTTTATAATGGAAAAGTTTTTTTTTTTAATATTTAAAATCACACCTTTTTTATTATCTCTTTTTTTTAATGGAAAAACAAAATTTTAGAAAATGAAAAATCTGACCTCAATTGGATTAAGAAAGGACCTCATTTTTTTTTCTTTATTTCTGCAACTTATTATGATTTTAATAATAATAAAATTTTTTCTTTTTATAGGTGGAGATACTACTCAACAAACAAGGTGCCAAATCATCCTGGCTGAGCCCCCAAAATTTTTGGTTAGGCTGGTGTAAATAGCTATTTGAAGTCAGAGTGGAAACTCTTCCTTCACGTGAGCTTTACCAGCCTTTCCACGTATTTTTTTAGGCGTTCGAGCCTAGAGTTGCCTCCAGTAGCTCGGGACCCTGTGTATGTGAGCAGTGATCTCACTAGCGGGAAAGTTGGGAAAGTTTAAATTACTGTTCCTATGCTTTTTGTGTAGGCCAGAGGCCAATGGCTTATATGTAGGTATAAGCTGCTTCTCTTGCGAGAAAGAGCCTATTCCTGCCTCGGCCTTCCGACTTACTTCGCTAGTGCTAATTTTAATTTAAATAAAGGGAGGAATGAATGGGGCATGTATAGCCCTTCCTTTTGCAAGGAGGACTAGATCACTTCCCCGGACAGGAAATAGATAGAAGGTATGTAAACGAGAGAAATAATAAGAATAAACAGGTTTTAATTTGACTTACTTTTATAGTTTATTTCTCCTTTTATTCTTTACAGGCAACTCCTGCCGCCTGTGCCCAGAGAGAGAGAGAGAGAGAGAGAGAGAGAGAGAGAGAGAGAGAGAGTAAGATAGAGAAATGGTGTGTTGGAGCGATAGTTCTTCCTGATGTTGACGTATTTACTGCTGCTGCTGGCTGATCCTTGTATTGCTGAATCTTACTTGTGTCTTGTGTAGTAGAAATAATAATCCTTGTGAAGTGAAGTTCGGGCCCTTTTAAAGTGAGTGACTCCTCCTTCTTGAAAAGCGTTTTCTGGAGGAGTATATGAGGCCCACTTTCTCCCTTTGTTTTCCCTTGCCAATGGGAACGTTGCTGCGTTCATGGGGGGGTCGTGAGGACCATGCACAGGGGCGGTTTGAATTTTGGAAAAAGGCGGTGCTAAGCGGGGGTGATCCCGCTAAGTTCTCTCTCTCTATCTCTTAGATGGCGTTAGGAGTTGTCAAAACGTGAGTAACAAAAATTATAATTAAAAATAAAAATCTTGCGTTTAACCAATGATTATACGTGTGAGGTTATATCATAGAAATTTGGATTAACCTATAGTATATATAAGATGATATATATATATATATATATATATTATATATATATACATTATATTTTTTTTTTTTTTTTTTTTTTTTTTTTTTTTTTTTTTTTTTTTTTTTTTTTTTTTTTTTGTGTGCACTTCATTAGTGTATCTATTTATGTTTCTAAATATTTATGGTGTACGTTATAAAATGTTGAGATTACATAACTCAAATTTTCTATTAGATTGATCTATAGAATAGGATCTATCTTATTTTTACATATAAATTATATAAATACATAAAATACTATATATATATATATATTTATATATATATATATATATATATATATATACATTATTAGTGTATATTTTATATTTCTAATATTATGTATGACGCGATTAAAAGGTTGAGTTTACATTACTCAGCATTTTATATACATGTATCTATAGAAAGTATATATTTATTTTTACAATATAAAATTATATAAATATAGATATTATATATATAATATATATATATATATATAATTATATATCTACACAACAACATTGTTCGTGCACTTATAATCCTATACACTTATATGTGCATGTTAAGATTTTATAACGTTAAATATCAATTTAGATACATGATTTTTATGACATAATAGTTACGCTTATTAATTCGTATTTTTAAAATATTCTATTCTGTAATATTTTGTCGCTACGTATATGTGTACATATATTTATTTTTAGTTGAAAGAAAATAATATTTTAAGGTAACAAAAATATATATATACGGATAGACGTGCTATTTTGAGATTATTCATAATTAAAACATCAAATTCGAACACTATTCTCTATATAAAGTTAAATACGTTGTAAGAAAACGAATGTAGGATTTATTTACAAATCTTAATAAGTTATCTATCTATTTACAATAAGATAGGGCCGAGAGCGAGTATATATACGTGAGCGAGTATAAGTGCTTTAAAGACAAGAGTTCACTGCCGATTTTGATTCCTAATCGTTCCTAATAGTTCTTGACTTCAAATTTTTTTTACTTTTCGAACTTAGAAAATGTTTACTTTTTTAAAACTTTAAAATATATACCTTTTTCGGATTTAGATTTTTTTTCTTTGACACCTTTTACCGCCCTTGATTTAGATACTTCTCGGGACTTAGTTTTTTATTCGAATTTAATTTTCGATTATTTTTGTTTACCTCTCGGCTTATGGTTTATGTTACTTTAAATTTTAAGCTAGTTTTAGTTCTTAATATTTTTTTTCCTTTTCGTGGTTAGTAGTAACATTAGTTTAATATCTTCGATGATTACGTTGTACTGCCAAACAAAAAAAAATTTTGTGATTTGTTTTTGAGAAACTTATTTTTCATATCTTTTTTTTTAGTGGATAGAGAAAGGTTAAGTTACCGACAACAACAAAACCTAGCGCAGACAACCTTAAAAAGACGACAGAGAGCTGATACAAGAGCACTACTGATTGACGCGATTAAGCTATATCGCACCGAACAAGGGCTTAACGCAGACTTAACAGGCGAGGAAGCGATTAAACTTTCCGTGTTCAAGGTCTGTTTTGACTACTAGAATAACACGGTCGAGGCATAAAAAGGCGAGGAGAATCGAAGTTTTGCTAATTGCCACTTCCGCCCGGCGCTCGATGTTCAGACCCTCTGGAAAAGACGAATAAGAAAACAGATAAGAATCGAGAAACACAGTTAATTAATAGAATATGCAAAGGCTATTAGAATTACGAAAACGGAAAGATTTGATTCGAGAAGTATTGCCGCTACGCGGATTTCTCACATAAAAACCCGACGAAGCCGTCGGAAAACTAATTGAGCATGAATCCGCAGACACGGCGACCACTCTCATATTTTCAAACCGTCTCCACCTCACCGATAACTCTTCGAGCATCATTTACTTAATCGACAGAGGCGCAGACATCTCTGTGATTCCGGTAAAGGACTTATAGATCGTGTACGACCCTAACGATTCAGGTACAGCAAATTTGTACGCCGCAAATGGCACAGTAATTGGGACTTACGGGTTACAAAACATTGCGATCGACGCAGATTTCCAGAAAAAGCTACCGTGGAATTTTCTCATCGCTAATGTTAGGTACCCGATGATTGAATGTGATTTCACCATACATTACTACTTATTACCCGGCCTGCATCTACACAAAATTACGCCTATACACACAGGCGAAATAGAAAAGTGCTACGCCCGGTCAGTACCGACATCAACAGTTCACGCGATCGACCCCAACAGTCTCGTTGCGCCGGTGTTGCAAAACCATCCGAGCGTTATTGGTGCCGAACAACAGTCCAATTTCGTGGACCGAGGTGTATACCACCACATAAAAACCGAGGAACATCCGTTGAGTCAGCCAGCGCAGCGAATCAGTCCGGAAAAGCTCGTGGTCGCAAAAGAGCAGTTCAACGACATGCTCAAGAAAGGGTTCATTAGGCTCTCCAAAAACGTGTAAGCCAATCCCACCCACATGGTCCAAAGAAAGGAGAAATCATGGAGGATTTGCGGCTATTATAGGCGAGTTAACGCTGTAACGAGGCGAGATTTATATCTCGTTACCCACCTACAAGACTTCCCCAACTTCTTAAAAGGTAAAACGGTATTTTTGAAATTCGATTTACTAAAATATTCCACTAAATTCCTGTCACGGGAAAGGATCGAGAAAAAACGGCTATTATAAAGCCGTTTGGCTTTTTCGAATGGAACTTTATAGCGTTCGAGTACAGAAATGCGGCACAAACATTTCAGTGATACATACACAGCGCACTTGGGGATCTACGCTGCGTCTTCTTGTACATGGACGACGTACTTACCGCTTCGGACGATACCGAAAGCCTCAAGCGCGATTTCAATCTAGTCCTACAAAGACTAGATAACTAGATATAATCTCCGTTTAAACACGGAAAATTGCGATGTAGGAAAAGCGAATTCCTCGGTCACAAGCGGCGATACGTCTAGTAATGAACGCGTCAGACGTTGCTATAGGCGCAGCCTTCGAACAAAAGATTGACTACAAAAGATTGGAAGCCTGTCGCCTTCTTTAGTAAAAAATTTAACATCGCCCAACGGAAATAGTCCGCATATGATAGAGAGCTTACAGCAATATACTATGCTGTATATACTATAAGCCATTAGTGCACGCTCTCGCACAAAGTTAGAACAGGCTATCCGATTTAGGCAACTGACCTATTTAGCACAGTTTGACCTAAACATCACTCACATTCCTGGGTCAGAGAACCCGGTCGTGGACGCGGTATCAAGAATAGAAACTTTCCGTTCCCCGAACATGTGCGCACAATGCACTAGTGTTAGTTTGAGAGTAGAAGCCTTTCGGCTACCTGTGCTATTCAACGTCAAAAGTCTCGTTCAAGAGTAAGATGTCGATCCTTGTTTGGAGAGGATCTTGCGCGACCGCAATCTCTCACTCAAATTAAAACAATTACTTTTTAACAATAATGACCTGTACCTTTTTATTTCGACATACAAGGCAACATGATCCGACCTTATGTACCGGAGAGTTTGCGGGCAGAGTTAATTTCCCTCTTGCATGACAGCTCTCAACCTAACGCTAAGGTCGCGGATTGGCTCATAAAACAGCAATATGTAGAACCGGAAATGAGCATAGATATAATCACATGGTTCCACGATACATCGATTGCCAAGCGTCCAAGGTGTCTCAACACAATAAGACTGTCCGGAGCCATTTCGTTGCTCCGGACAGCCGGTTCCAGCATGTCAACATCGACATTGTCGGACCTTTGCCAGAATCGGACGGGTACACCTACGTTCTCACAATGATCGACAGATACACCCGTTGGCCCGAGGCGGTGCGGATACGAGATATGTGCACACGCACAATGGTATCTAAATTTTACGAAACTTGTATAGCCAGATTCGGCTCACCAACAAGAGTGACCACTGATAAAGGAACACAATTCGAGCCTCAACTTTTTAAAGAGTTTCACTAATGCATCGGCTGCCAGTGAATTCGCACGACCACATATCACCCTGCAGCTAACGGCATAGTGGATTGTTGGCACCGGGATCTCAAGGCAGCACTCATGTGCCATGGAGAAAACCCCGAGTGGCCACGCGTTCTAGCGGCCGTCCTGCTCGGACTAAGGTTACGAGTCAGGGGAAGCTCAGGAGCAAGCCCAGCCGAATACTTATATGGGACATACCTAAGTATCCCTGGAACCTTTTACACCCGCGAAGACATCGAAAGCAACGATGATGTTTTCTTGAAAGAGCTCAAGGAATACATGTAGAAGATTAGGCCGGTACCGATAGAACATAACAATAAACCAAAAGCTTTGATTTTTAAGAACAAGCACGAGTGTACCCATGTCTTTTTACTACGTGGAGCTAAACGCACTCCATTACACCGCCCCTATACAGGACCCCATCGTATAATAGACCGAAGCCACAATAGCAAATCGTTTGTTATAGAGATAAACGTGACGCATAGGACGGTTGGATTAGAGCGCGTCAAGCCAGCGTTTTTCATGGAGAGCAATAACTCAGTTTACAGTTTACGCAATACCCCCGCACGTAACTTACGCGATCTCATCGAGGAAGAAATAGAGAAGCAGGGAAACGGCACCCGACGCCATCGCGCGACATAGGGTTGCCGGAATTTGAAAGTCACTCGATATATTCTGCCGACATCGATAGAGAAAACTCTTTCGAGCACGTAGAAACCACCGCAGGCACTGAAAACTTCGACTCCGCGAGCGAACATCCGTGTTTATTTTCGGTCAACCCGGACGCCACGTGCCCCACCGATCACCCTTGATCAGGCTCAGATAGCAAATATGGCGATGTATCCATCTCGGAAATATCGCGACAAAGCTTAGTTGTTAACGAACAGCCTAACACGACTCACAGACGCGCACTAAGAACCGACGGAACAAATTTAGAAAAAACACGTTGAAGCAATCACGCAGCCTGGTATCTTTACTGACAGGCAGGGCGGGTATTGAACCATTAATGCAAAACTCTAAATAGGATCTAATGTCTTGTTGAATAGGTACAAGAACTGCTCTTTCGCTTCCGACGCAAATCGAGGCGGAGCTCGCGCTGCTCGATGACTGGGAACAATTGTAGCCCCTCGGTCCAGCAAGAGATGACGCATTCTTGGCGCGCATCCAAATGCTCGAATTCAGGATCTTGTTCCTGGCTAGATACGAGTGCGAAACCTTAACAATAACAAAATCCATGCGGAATAGCGTAGCTCGCGAAAGAAGCGACCGCAGTTACAATATCCAGCGCTTTATAATAAAGGAAGAGTCGGTTCTCGACCTATTTCTGTTCAATATTCATGTTAGAATCAGTGTACTTCGCGTCAGACAATTATTAGACTCGCACGGGTTTTCGAACATAGAAATTGCTGAGTCAAGCTGCAAGACCCCCCCCCCCTCACACAACACCGCAAGAGCCCCAAACCTAGATACAGACCCGGTCCTCGCTGAAATTGCTGCATTTATTTTACTTACACATCCGGAGGCACTTCTGCGATCCAGGTCATCCGCCTCGCCTTTCGCGACGAGGCCCGCCGAAAACCTCCGAACTTAAGACTAGATCCTCGATTAGATTGAGATCACAGGACAACCATCATCCTTCGTCGGTAACAAAATTGACTTCGACGCGTCGAATCAACGGTACGCGACAAATCAAGGATTAACCTTGATGGGAAGTGAAGCGCGACGATTTTATTTTAAAAGTATCGTAATCGGGAAGCCACGCGAATTCCTTAATTCGGCAGTCGTCGCAGGCATCCTCCGCAATCAAGGTATTCGATCACTCCTTAAAAGACATGTTGAGTCTAAGTATCCGCGAATACAACTACTTCAGGGGAAGTTTTTTAGGTACGTTCTACGTGGATTACCTCACGAACCTGGAGCTAGTTAATTGCAAGCGTTTAATAATTCGGTCGGTTTACCTTTTCGTGGTTCAAAACTCCAGCCTTAAGCGATTGCAGCTAAAGGATTGCGCAAGCAGCGACAGAGAGGCGCACATTAGTCTTCTCCGGGCGAAATGTCCTCATGAAAACGGAGTTTCGTTATTCCGTGAACCACCAGGACGTCGTAGTCTATTATACGTTTCCGTTGATCACGGGATCATCGAGCATACGCGAACTCGTACTCACGAGTAATTGCTACGCCGATTACGCAATCTCGTAGATTATAGACAACTCGCCAGGGATAATCTGCAAGAAAGTTGTTACTATTCGAAAATGGTAGTCTTATTGAATTCCGCTCAGTAGTTAGCGAGATATTACGGAAACCCGATGTTGAGTTGTCGGCACTATCACCACGCCGACGGAGAGTCCAGCACGGAGTCAAATGTAATCCATTTAACCTAGATTACTCGAATTCGACAGTATCGATGATTTAACACATAACGCAATTCTGCCATTCCTGTAAGGAATGTTCGTTAACTGAAAAAATTACCTCAAGATCACGAGCGAGATCGAGACGATTCGGACGAGGTATAAAATAATCAGTTAAAAAGCTATTAATAGGTAAATCTGAGGTAAATGCAAGTTGCATTTGAAAAATTATGGGAATATCGCGAAAAACCTAGTGATCAGGTGTAAATGAAATGGGGACTATAATTTGAAAATAACTTGAAAGAAGAGTCTATACTTCGAAGGGATGGCTCGATCCGGATAACGGGGAATAGCACTGGTACGGAGATATAAACGCAAGTCGAATACTTTTTGGACGCGCCGCGTATATTTTAAAATGAATCGATAATATTTGTAACTATGAAGTATTAAATAATTTGTAATTGATTCTAATGAACGGCACAAGACAATTTTATTGTAAATTATTTTCTCATATGTTAAAACAAGGAGAATTAAATAAAATGAAACTAGTTTTTAAAAAACAAATTTATTATACTTATGTGATGTATGTTCATTAAATAAAACATTGAATTTTTTACTATACATTGTGTTTTTAGTAAAAAAATCACACCAAACAAAAATATCTTTAACGCTATCACTTTTAAATTAAAAAAATAAACAATAATAATGAGCAAACCGCATGTCTAGCTACCAAGAATTATAATTATAAAAAAAATATTTTCATTTATACAGTTATTCAAGCTTCTTTTGTATGCGATACAATAATAAAGCAAAAAGAAATTATAATTATACGCCTTTTTTATTTTTATAGAATAATGACGATACGCCAAGTACCGAAATATACGTATTTACATTGAAGATTAGCGATAACGAACATTATGTACAAGTACATCAAATTACAAACACTAAAACGTTCGTCGCTTCTTGTACAAGTTTTTTATGTCACCATTGATTTTACTTATTATTTAACTCTCTCGACCATAGTCATCGAAGCTCTCGCAAGACTTCAATTTGAAGTATGAATTTTTTTAACAGAACAATGAAGAAGAAATTGATTGTATTTGAAAACATAGGCAATTATAAATCAATATGTCTGTTTGGCACGGTTCACTATGCAAAAGTCGAACAAGTGCTAATATGAAAGTGATTTGGTCTTTTTCATTTAGAGACTTTAAAATCTCGGAAGCTTCGATCAGTGGTGAAAGTTTTTATTTTACACATAAAAAATTGAGAATTCATGAATGCGACAGTAATGTCTGCATATAGTAAGTTAATTTATGCAATTAATATAGATTTATGTATATTTATATATTACAAATTCCTTAGCCTTTCAACAAAAATTGTAATGTTTCATATTGTTTGACTGCCAGTTAAACTATATCTGGGGCAGTCATAATTATGTACTTTCGTATGGCTAAAGTATTTCTCTTTTGCCTGTCTCGCATTAATCATTCATATGTATGCTTACTCACGCACTCGTGAAAATTATGTTGGTAGTTTCAGGACAAATCAATAAACCTATGAACCACTGTCCATAGCCCAAAACGGACAAAACGACACAAGAAAACCCGTTGGTCCGGCGAGTTTTTACGTATAAATAGTTTTTTTTTTTTATTAAATAGTTCACTGAATATTAAAAATTTACTACACAATTCACAATTATTTTACACAAAAGTCGATAATCTAGCTTCACGATGACTTATTTCAGTTAAGTAACTCTGTTAATGAATATCAGACATTTCGTTTTGTATTTTTTTTTGTTCGCCCACACATGCATTTTGCATGCTAATTATATGGAAAAAAAAGATAAAAAAGTGGTTTTATCTTCGTTTTTTATGTTGTACTTTCGAATCGATATACGCATTATACATTATACAATTTATAACAATAATGATAATTTATATCATTAAACCTCCTTAAATTTTGATTTTGATTTATACAATTTGCATATTTTCTTATGTAAATGGAGATTACTGTAAAACTGCGTTAAACTAGCTTTCCAGTAGTATATAAAATAATTTATATCACTCCTTGGACTTCAGAAAAATTTTTAAATAAATAATAACAGAGCAAAATATTAATGAGATAAAAAAAATTAACATCATTATTATTATTTAACTTGAAAACTTTTCACTATTCTCAGAGGAAAGGCTATTTATTTATCTAAATTCGCATATTATTACATATTATATTAAACTATATTCGGTGAGTACTATAACTTTGTGACGTTATGTTATAAGTTGTATATTGTAAACGTTACATAAATATAGATATATATTTCACGCTTCTCATCGTTCGTCGCATTTTCTCAAAATGAAAAAAGAGTAATTAAAAAACGAGGTATTCATAACAACACTGTATAAAAATCTAAACTGACCTTAATATATTTATTCACTATATAAAAACAAAATTAGGGCACAAGAAATATGCCTGCCATGTATTCTTGCCGAGTATAAAGAGTACGATGAAAAGAGTTTGAATAACGATAAGTCAAACGCAACCAACTTATTAAATCCTCCAAAACGTCTCATCATCTGTGTATACTATTTCCTTTATCAAAAATGTATTTCAGTCTCTAACCACCAGCTACCACATATACATATTTTCTATTCTATTGCACATTTTCGTTGAAAAAAATGACTCTAAACATACTGCATAGATTTTCCTCGTTTGAAATGATTATAGAATTGTCCTGCAATACATACACGATTACGAATGCGCTGATTTCTCTCGGCATCCCCCCCGACCCTTCCCCATTCCCAGCGCCAATGCTCATTATTAGAAGTTGCATTTAGTCTGTACTTAATTTTGGCTACTTTTGTGCATCAATAATGTACAACGCCTCCTATCACGATTTTCCACATAAGCGAGCGACATTAAATTTAAAAAAAAAAATACAAAAAATAAAAAAAAACAACAACAGGCCCGTAGTATAAGCTATACTTTAATGGACAGTACAGGAACCAAATGATCATTTCAATAATGGCTAATCGATTTAAAATACTTTAGAAAACCTCCAGTGTCAAGCAGGTCTGCCCTAAATACTACCAGGACAATTCTTCGTTGCATTCGCTAAAAGCAATCCCTTCGTTTGCGCCGCAGTCGTCGCCCAGTAAGTATATATATATATCATCCAGAATAAAAAATAAACCGCATATATGCTCGGACACAACAACGAAGAACAAATACTGCACTTGAAAGAAACGCCCTCGTTCTTTCGCGTTCCAGGCCTTGCTGCTCGGTTCGTCGCACGCTCACGCACACGCATACCGCACACGCGCAAACACACACGCATTCGCGCTGGAAAACGCACACGCGAACCCACAGAGATTGTATAACAGGTGGTGTTTTTTTTTTGTTTTGCTTCTTTTTGAAAGCCGCACCCCCCCCCCCTCCATCTCACCCCGAGAGAGTCGTGTTCGTATCATACTTCACCCCGCACCCACAACGCCGCCACCTCTTTGTTTTTCGTTCCTGCTTCCGTTTCTGCTTCATTTTTGCTCTAGACGGAGACCTGGCAGCCGTGGGACTTGGCCTTGGCCTTCATCGCCGCGGCCGTGGTCATCGTCGTGGCTGCGGCGGTCGTCGCGGTCCTCTTCATCGTCATGGTGGCGACGCCGCCGACGTCCTTGACGCCGACGCGGAAGAGATTGCTGGGCGAGTCCTCGCGCCGGCCCGTCTCCCTCCAGCCGCAGATCGGCGGGGGGGAGGCGTAACAGCTGCGCTATACCGATATCTCGTAGTTCATGTCGTAGACGCTGGCCCGGTCGGGGCCCGGGCTCGTCGGCCTCTGGCCCGCTGCGGCGGCGGCGGCGGCGGCGGCGGCGGACGCCGACCTCGAGTCGCCGGGCCCGCCCGGCAGGGACGCGGGGCCAGGGACGGCGCCGCCGACGGCCCCGGGCGCCGAGACCATCTCCATCGAGTCGGTCATCTCGAGGGCGCGCACGAACGACATGGGCCGGCGCCGGTTGTCCGCCGCTGCGGCGGCGGCGGCTGCTGCTGCCGCGGCCGCGGCGGTGGCGTTGACGGAGGCGGAGGAGGAGGATGTCGGCGTCGTCGGCGTGGCCATGCTGGTCTTGCGCTTCACCTGGGGCGACTGGTGGGGCGGGAAGACCGGGACGCCGCCGCGGAGCACCGGGTGGTAGGCGGCGCGAGGCGCGGCCGAGTAGGGCTGCTGCGTCGGGCTCGTCGGGTTCGAGCGGTAGTAGTCGTAGGGCAGCGGAGGACGCTGCGAGCCTGGACCAGCCTGTGGAATTTTTAATCGTTCGTTTGTTTCCTTGTTTTTTTTCTCTCTTTTGTTTTTGTTCGGTCATTATTGAACATTTATTTTAACAATGGATTTGTAACATATTATACGGGGCAGATAGTCCTTTTACTAAGGCACACATACGTGTGAGCAAATCCAGAAAACTTTTAACATTTCGGTAGATGAAAAATCAATCTTTGTTTTCATGGCAATTGACTCTTGACTAAATTTTTTTTCTTTCGCGAAGTACTAACTTGAAATCATAAGAAAACTAAAAATAAAGTACTTGAAAGATAAAAAATAAGTAGGTTTCCTCAATTTTTACAAGATTCTTTTTTATCTTTGAAAACAAACTTGTATTGTTTATTCATAGCAGTAAACATTTTTATTAAAAAATAATTAAAAATTACTTGAAAAAGTAATAATGTGTGATATCATTGTTGAAAACCAGAATTTCTATTAACATTTGATGAAAGCAAGAGTTTTCACGAGTATATATCCCTTTAGACTCACGTTTTAAACTTAAACTGTTTTTTTTTCACAGACATTCGCACATTTAATACTTCAACTGCATTTTTTCAAGTATTACGAAAACAATTAATTTTTATCATTTCTTGAGAAAATTCAGTTTCCTGTAACTTCTGTGAGATAGATCATGCACTTTCATATTGAACAGGTTTTTGACATTTCTGGATTTCATTTTTAAAAGTTTATAATTTGAGGAAAAGTTTTTTATAATTTGAGGAAAAATGTTCAAAAGCATACCTTATTGTTTAATTGATCTTAACAAAAGAAAAAAGTTTTTTTTTAATTTATGAAAAATCTTTATATTTATAGTAATTTATATTTATAGTATTTCATATTTATAGTATTTCAAAGTTACGCATAAGAAATATAATTTAATCATAAAATGAATGTGATACCATCATTTAAGTATATACTATAATTTAAAACAATTTTGTCATGCAAACTTTAGAGTAAATAAAATATCAGTTTCGTAAAAGTTAAAAGTTTTCTCGATTTTCTCACATACATTAACGAACTTCATTTCCGTCTCCGAAAAAATTTGAAAAATTCTTTTGTAAAGTAACTGTGGAATAATTCGGTCGACGGGAAGCAAGCTCGAACCATCTTGTATAGAATATATAAAATTTTGGGTTAAATATCAGGGAGATGAGGATCCAAAAACAACTTTGTGTAATTGTAAAGAAAAGCAGACAAATCAAGACAACTTGTTGTTTACAGTGACGTTTTACTTCTTGAACCTGACATATATTAGAATTTAATTAAGGCAACGTTAATCTACTTATTTATACATGGATTAACTTCACTCTAAATAAACATAATCTTGTTACGAAATTTTATGTTTTAAAGGTAAATTGTTTAAAAAACATACAAGTTAAACCAAAGTAATATAAAATATTTTTCTTTCTATTTTTTTTAAATAATCAATTATGATGATTCATTTCATAATTGCGATACTGGTTGATTACTTATTATCTTGATTTTTCGGCCAATATAATATATGAAGCATAGAAGGTTTATAAAAATCTAAATCAGCATATAATCAATTATGCATAATATTAAATATATAATTTATTTTGTATTTATATTAGTTTTTCTCAAATGAATTAAACCCGATTAAAATTTTAAATGAACACACTATGATTACAAAGTATAATTATTATTGATAAATAATTAATAGATTTTAAACTATATTTATTTTAAAATCAATAAGTTTGAAAAAATCTGCTTTAGTTTTTTATAAAAAATTGACTGAATTAAATAAAATGTAATTAATTTAAAAATATTTAATACCATTGTTATAACAAAGAACAATTTTTACAACGGTTTTAAACGTTTCTTTGCGCGGAGCATCTTATGAATCAATCTGCTCAATATTCCAAACACAAGACTCTAACTTTCAACTTCGCCATAATGACATTCTATTTCTGCTACGTCATGTAAATCGAAGATATATATAATCCATTCAATATGAACTTGCGCCTGTGCAATAATTTTATTAATTAAGAAGAGACGGAAGGTTAACTGGTTAAAGGCAAGCACAGGATGCTCCCTACTTTTCAAATGGTTTTATGCCAATTTCCGATATAAATTAGGAGTTACGTCTATTCCCGGTTCAAATGATAAGATAATTTTCTTTGTTTAGGAATTTTCGAATGAACATGGCTGAATTTTGTCAAACGAAGCATATAGAAGTATTTAAAGCTTTTGTATTAAAGTAAGAGTAATAAAAAGTTTTAACAATGAAAATAATTTTTGGTATCTTACTTGTAATGTTAAAGAAGATTTCGCAGTTAAAAAATTAGTTGTACTAGAAAATATCTAATAGCCATGATCAATTTTTTTTTGTTGCTGAACAAGCGATAAGTGTTTATTGAAACAGTTTAAAGTAAGCTTGTAAAATATCTTGAGAAAAATTGACGAAACCATAAAACGTAATATCTTATTATCAATTCATTTTGTCTAGCTACATTTTCTATTACTTAAAATAAAATTATATTTTATAAATATTAAATAATAAAATTTCGATTAAGTTTACAATAGCAAAGGTTCTGCTATTTGAGTGAGAAATATTCATAATTCGACAGCTCTGATCGAGTCTTTCGATAACTCGAGCGTTAAGCTATAATCAATGATTCATATTTTTTATTATTTTATATTTATCCACGTATTAAATACTATAATCTCCTTCAATTACGTTCAATAACTCATAAGATCCAAATAATTTAAATTAAATTTACTTAGCCAAATAAATTTTTGTAATACTTATTAGCTTTGAAAAGTAATCATAATTACTAGCAAAATAATACAAAGCAATAAATAAAATTTGATCTCAGTCTTAATTTTTCACGTATAATAAATTATTAATATGCATTTAATATAATCAATGAAATACTCTTTCGCAATGCTAACAAAGTGAAATTCTACAGGTCAATATATTGTCAATATTTTCGACAGAGATCCGGATAATTCGTTTGTTCGATTTGTAATAGAACAGTGTTTAAACTGACCTCTCTTCTGAACAATGTTTAACTGAGATCCCTTCCGAATAATCGAGAATAGATTCCTTCTCGCGGATAATGCAAGACACGTGTGCATTTTGTCTTTTAATTGTCGAGGATTACTCGAAATCAATTATTAACCGGGAGCCTCAATGCCGTCGCGCTTACCGTGAAAATGCCAATGCCCCGAACCAATGAATATCTAAGCGTTAGAAGAAGAAGAAAAAAATCATAAATACACACAGAGCCCGCTTCAAGAATTTTCAAAAATCCGCATCCGCGCAAGACCGATCCGATCGCCGCCATCTGATCTAACGCATGTACTGACCATGGACGCCTGATGCTGCTGGGCGGCCTGGTGCGCCGCGGCGAGCGCCGCGACCGTCGAGGTCGGCCCGCTCGGGGGATAGCCGCCGCTGGGCGAGCTGTCCTTCCAGGTGTAGACGCCACGCTGGGGCGAGCCCGCGAGCTCCCTTATGTTGTCCACGGTGTTGTTGGTGCGGGCGTACGGGTGCTCCTTAGCCTGGCGCACGAGCTCGCTCTCGGAGAGGAATCTGCGCTGGGGACTGTAGCCCGTGGCGATCTGCTGCTGCATGATCGGATTGCCTCCCGGGTGCTGGGCGTCGTAGTACTTGGCCTGCTGTTGCTGCGGCTGCGGCGGCTGCTGCGGCTGCTGCTGCTCGGACACGCCGATGAAGTCTGGCCGACGGACCTGCGTCGGTGTGCCCGGATTCGATCTGCAAGCAGACGAGGCCGAGGTCAGGGGCGGCGCGCTCGTACGAGGCGTTTATATATATAGAAACAAGGAGCAGAATAGAGGACCGGGTATAGAGATTCAGCGCGGTCAGGTATAGAGATTCGGGGATATCGGTATGAGAGTGAAAGAACGCAACGCTTAAGCAAAGCGCGGTGGTGTTTATAGAAACAAAGAAAATTGATAGCGTTTTGCGCCGGTACCTTAGTTCTTGGTTCTCGTTTGGATATCGATTAATTTCAACACAATATGTACACACATAGGCTGTGTCGTACTCCGATGGGGTTTCAAAAATGTACAATTTTTTTTCTATTTCAGAATATTAACAGCTTTAATAAATAATTAAGAGGTATTTTCTTATGATTATCGATAATATTTCTTTACAGCCTCGATCATTTGTACGTATACAAAATATTATTGGAAATAAATATATATGTCTTTAAATAAGTAACATAGCCTGGTCAAGTGGAAGCGGCCTTTGCACGTTATCTAATCACTTGCTACCTGTGCCTGTTAGACGTAATTTTCTGTGCTTTGTGTAAAATAGGTCATGGAAGCCAATTAGTTTTCTATATAAGAATAGATTTCCTTTGTATTATTTTATTATAGTATAGAAACGAGTATGCAAGTAAATTGTTATAAATTATAAAAATTTAATTTTTCATTATACTCGTAATATTATTTGTACATTTGGATACGAAATGCTAACTTTTTAATTATGTTCATTTCTTAATTCTTTACACTTGCTCCTTATTTTTATAACATCTGACAGATTTTAAATATAGATTATTAGAGTTTTTTTTTCCAATTATCTATTTATTATATTAATTAAATTTTCTTATTTATTCAAGCTGATAATAAATAAATACAATTATACATTTGAAGTATTTATAATCGATTTTTTACTACATTTAACAATATATATTAGTTTTTAAATAAACATAAAATCGGTATTCTTTTCGCTCGAATTAATTTTAATTTTAAGGGCAAGAACTTCGTCTAAAGTACCAGTGTATACGAAGCAATTAAGGAAAAATTATTTTAAGAAATATATCATCGACAAAACAGAATTCCAAATAGATCGACAATTATACGTTTTAATTATCGCACGTTTGTACTCATCCAATAAATTAAATTATTAATTTTTACCTTCGTTTTTTTTTTTTTTTTAATTTTTAGCCTTTTATAATAACTAAAAATTAAAAAGATCAAATGATAAATATATATACGTCCACAGAATGACGATGAAACTCTATTTATAATAAACTTCTGCTTACTATATATAATATATATGTTTTCTCAGAACAAGTCTTTTTATAACAAATTAATAATGCTGCAATGAAAAGCCTGCTGTCATTCATTATCAGAACTGGTCATTAACTTAATAAATGTATCGATTTATCAATTCTAGATTCAGACGTTTCAACATGTTTGACAACTAGGAATTTGTAGAATATACAAAATAAAATGTCTTCTATCGAAATTAAGTGAAGTCAAGCATTTCTGAGAGTACCAATTCTGATTTTTTAATTAAAATTCTGCAATAAAAAGGAAAAATAGGAGCATAGGAATTTATACATAAAATAGCATAATAAAAGATAGTTAATAGTACAATTATCATTCTTAGCAACTATACAAAAAGTAACAAGATGGCTATAATGATATAATTAAAGGCAGAAAAGTCATAGAGTGATTGCAAGATCTAAAATTAATGCTATGTGTGGCAATTTATTGATGGGTTATAATGCAATCCCGCAACTAACTAACAATTATATAATCATAATATAACAAATAAAGTATGCAATGTATAATGTAATATAAGTGCGATAAACGCAGGATAACCAATAAAACACAATATATATATATATATATATATATATATATATATATATATATATATATATATATAATATGCAAGAGAAGAAGCGTTAAAATACATATCTATAATAGTAAATATTTCAATATAAATTAAATAATTAATGTAAAATAAAGGGAAGAGAAAACTACAGAAAAAAGGTGTCCTTGCAGAACGAAGTTCGTGTTTTACCTGCAGTAGGTTGCAAACTGTGACTGGCCGAATGCAGCTCCTTGCAGTTACCACCCCCTGCAGTGGGACACAAACTTATCTATATACCACATAATCTCGTAAAGATTTACGTGCAAGCTAAATTTTTCTTCTACCGCGCGATGCTCGTTCGAAACTTCTCTCCTGATTTTTTTTAAATTCTCATTGTAAATAGTTTCTTAAAACACAATTCGAAATTTTTTTTTCTTCAAAAAAATATGAAATAATATTAACAAATTGTTTTTATTTCTATCAGAAAACCGATAGAATGTTTCTCGATTTAAAAATTTCGTGACAATCTGAATTACATGTACAAAAATATAAAGATATTGTTCATATAATTAGAATACGATGGAATGAAAATAAGTAACCAAATTAAAAACGTTTTATCAAAAACAATTCTACTTCAAAAAAAATATGTATTACTAATTATTTTAATAGAGCAAGTGAGAAGCACGAAAAGCTTCGCATACACGCACGCACACACACACGCACGCGCACACCTACATACGCACACACGCACGCACACACCTATTACTACTGTGATGTTGAGCACTCTGCATCGTCCCAATTTATTTGCATTTACAAAACTATTTTTACTGTAAAATCGTGATAAAGGTTCTCGGAAAGTGTGACTTAATTGAAAGAAATAACACTTGAAGAAGAACGCTAAAATTAATTAAGACAAATTATTAGAATCGTCCGTTACTCACAATGTTAGATAAACTCGCTCGATCTCAACTAAAAGAAAAACAAATTATTGAATTTTAAAGAATTTCTGAAAGTATAAAAAGATCGAAATGAATTTTATAAAGCTGCATTATATTATATCCACGCTTAGTCATGTACAATAAGATTATTTTATACTGAAAAGGCCTGAATTAGTAATAATGAAAAAAAAATATAAAAAAAAAATAAATTAGTCAGTTTTAAACTGCTTTAATATTCCAGTGCCATAGCTTTGGACGTGATTATAAAGAAGGGTTTAAAAAGATAGAGACAGCGATAAAAGTGACAGCGTGAGCAAAGGTGTTTTATACAAAAATTTGTCAATAATAAGAAATATTATAAATATTACGGGCAGACTGTATGTATACAAAGGCTCTTCAACGATTAGATAAATATGAATTGAAGGCGCATTTCCATTCACTTTGTTACACGTTTATAGATGCAAGAGGTATATATGCGTATACAATTAATTTCTTGCTTGGATTCAAGATAATAAAAGAAAACACAAAAGAACAAACAAATCTTCTTGTTAGAGATACGGTGCTCCGTAGTTGTTAATATAATAACAGTCAATTATTTGTTACAGGAAAAAGAATAAGATACATAATAGTATAGAAATATAATACAGACTTAATTTGGTGCGCGCTCGAGGGACATCGATAGACAACACATCGATTTATGCACGGATAAAAAGATATATGTATAAATGTGTGAAATATGTATTTATGTATATATGATTATTAGTATCGAGCTAGATAGTGTTCTGCCTGGACTCTGCTATACGTTTTATGTACATATATGTGTATCTTCAGGGTGATGTTAAAATGAATGATCGGAGCTCAGGAGGCATACCTGCGAATTGGACTGGATATGGCCAATGGCGTTGGCACGCCAATGGCTTTGATTCTTTGTTGCATTGTCGGGCTTGCACCACCTTGACGACCGCCACTTGGGCCCGTCGCCGGTGAACCGGTTGAATCTGCTAATGGATCCGGCGTATGACTCCGCGAGCCATTAACGCCCCTGAAAGATGAATGCGTTATTATTATTATTATTATTATTATTTTTTTTAATCAACTCTAATCAAAAGTATTTTTACAAAAATAAATATTAGGTATTAATTTCAAAGTCTACTTTGAGACCTTACATTTACTAAAACATTAAATTAATACATAATAATCAATTTAATAATACTCTTCAGGAATTTTTCCACATTAATAAAACAAAAAAAAAAGAACAAAAACTTTTACCTTTATATTTTCAATAATATTTTTAACAGTTTTCAACATCTAAATATTTGATTTTTAATATATTTAGTTAACGACAACTTTAGCAGCAATATAATGAAATAATTAAAACTAAATCTTTTTGTGCCTTATTCGTTATTTTTTTATTTAAAAGAATAAATTATGGATATTGCCATCAAGTCTGTAAATAGACATTAAAATCAATATGCATAAAACCATCTACAGGTGCTGCTCTTCCACACTTGTATTCTAAACAAATACTACAAAAATACATGCATGTCATAAACTCAGAGAGTAAAGTTTTTACAGAATACATTTTCAAAAAACTGATCAATTCTTTGAGAATACAATAGTGATATTATTCACTAAATAAGTTATATATATTTTAATTAAAATATTATTATATAACATTAAAGTACAATAATCTTAAGCTATATAACGCAGAGAATAATTCTTAGATTTTATAAATATAATATAGATATATAAAATGACATTTACCTTGGTTTAGGGTGTGGACTGCCTCTAGGATAATGTATAGGATGACGATGCTGTGACTGTGGAGGATGCCTGGGAGAATCACTGTTTTCCACAGGTGGCAGGAAGAAATTATTTTTTGAACCATGTCTCTGCAACGGCGGAGTTGGTTCACAGTCTGCTGATTGCGAAGCAGTAGGCTCCATGTCAGTGTCGGAGCCATCTCTACCAGGAGATAACTGAAATTTAAAAAAAAAAAAAATAAACTGAATTAATAAATAACCATGTTACATACGATTATTTAAAATTTATTTACCAGTTTTGTTGGTTGGATTAATTAGAGAATGTTGGGGTTTAAAAGTCTCAAAAGTTGTATCTCGAGACTTTAAAAGGATCTCTGGATGAGGATTCTTTGTACGAGAGGAGGTCTGAGTAAAAAAGTTGAGAGATTTAAAAAATTTTACCTTATTAACGCTGACATTTGAAGTTTAGACTTAAAAGCGCAGATGCTGATAAACTCAAAAAAATTTACGTGCATGCTTAATTACTAATTAGCATACATCTGTACTTTTAAGAAAAAACACTACTGATCTCAAAATATATTTAAGAAAGCATTTCTACTAGTGCGCGAAGCATTAAAAGCAGACGTTACTGCGTGAAAAATTTCAATATTGTTTTCATAAGCAAAACGCAACTAGCTCTTACCTTATTGTAAGCATTTGAACTGGCATTTCTAACACCATTGCTGCTATCCATGTAGGTTTTTACCTGGTTCTCGCTGTCTATCGTTGAGATTTCAGACGTGCAAGCCCCGCGCCGTTTTCCTGAATACTTTTCAGGCTTTATTAAGCTAAAACAATTGCAATAGATGTTAACATAAGTAAAATAACGAAAACAAGGAACTTTTTTTAAAATTCAGACAGATTGAAAAATTTTAATATCTGTGTAATGTTTATGAATACCTGGGATATTGTGGTCCGAATTGTGTATAACAGCAATTATGAAAGCAACCTCTTGAAAATGGATTATATCCACCATTGAACTTTCCAGTTACTTGTTCATTTGTTGTGCGGCCTCTTGAGACCAGCACAATGTGAAAGCCTGTCAATCCAAAAATTGGAATGAACAGAAGTGTAACTATTCCCATAAGCACCATACTATTAAAAATGTTAAGGAAAAAAACGAAGAATAACAGAAAAGTAATATTTTTATGTTTAGAGTCATGTACAAAAATTAAATTAACTTATTATTATCTAATAATTATTAAATAACAAAGGATACGCTATAATAGTTTGCACTTCTCCAAGTTTCTGCTTATGTTCCAAAACAAAATATAGACTCAATCCAAATATGCTGAGCATGTGCATACTGAGTGACAGAAGAAAGAAAAAGAAAAAACGATAGTTTCTCCTTCCAATGCAATTGTTTACCCAAGGACAGTGATGATCAAAAGTCTAGAATTAAAATATTTACAATAAGTATTTTGCCCATGTGATAGCTTACAAAGTTTTACATAACAATAATTAACATACTTCTATGCAATGATTACAAACACTGCAGTGAGAACACCGAGGTGGCCGATAAAATTTGCAAGTAACACACCACTTCATTCGAACAGTGATTCCATTAATTTCAACATTCTTGTACAATGGTGCTCTAAAGTCATCTTCTCGATCTTCATCTGGCGGAGCTATTAGAAAGAATATTGTTTTTAAATATTTGTTAATTACAATACTATTAATTCTAATATTGTTCATCAATGTTAACTACCTTTTGGAATTACTCCAGGATCCATGAACGTTGCTAGTGTAAAATTTGCTAACACAAAGAAGGTAATGACCCCTTGGAGGGCCGGGACCCATGGATATCGAGAAACATAATACTGACATCTAAAAGTAATTTATTAATAAATATGTTGAGAATTATTAAATAAATAGATAAGTTAAAACTGTTTATATTTAATAGCTACTAACGAGTAATAAATAACATGAATAATCATATTTGAAAATAATAAGTCTTTTAAATTTAATAAATCTTTATGTTTCTTTACCCTGTTATGCACATCAAACTGAAACAGTTCTTCTTTCTTTTAAATAAGAAATATTTAAGAATTATACGTTAGCACTGACTCATCTATCATATAGTACTAATTCGATGAGGAATGTTTCTACCAATCAGAATCAATTTTCTTAACACAAACCTTCTTGATTTCTACATAAATATTATTTCACTGCATTAAATATACTTTATTAGTATATTATCAAATGATAAATTCTGCATCAAAACTAATTACAAGAACTGTAGAATGAAATGAGGTACTATTTAAATAATGGACTTAATCTGAATTAAAAATTAAGTAAATATAACATCATTAATAATTAAATAACTAGCAGATCCTATAATTTTATGATGATTGCAATAAAGAGTATGCAATCAAAATTATTCAAAAATTTGCATAACAGCTTTGAACATTGTATTATAATAAAAGAAAATACACCAATGACCTATAATTCCCTAACCAATTACTTTAAAAACTGTAGGTTAAGCTTTACTTTAATCTGCTGTAATGCGGACATTAAAAAAGAAGAAGGAGAAAAAAACAAAAATTACTCACGGAAAGTAGAAAAAAAGTGTAGTGGTACTGAGGAGAAGGGCCCAGGCGAAGGTGGCCGGAAGATACTTCGTCTTCGCGTCGCATTTCGGCATTCTGCACGATGCACCTTCTGGATTTATCACACAAGCTTTCCTCTCGACTCGATCTTGCCGAAGAACCTCCTTCACGACGCCACTTCCTGGGTGCAAGTGCACGCACGCACGCACTTCGGACACTCGGCTTATTATTCCACCTCTCTCTCCCTCTCGCCACCTAGCCTCGGCAGCAATGATTTCTGCTGGGAGAAAACATGGCCGCGTCCATTGATAGCGCGCTGATGGCTCATATATGCGCGCTGTGCTCCGTTAATTCTAACGCGAGAGCCAAGATTAATGTATTATTAATGCTCGTATAACCTCCGTACGCTAATTCACGTGAACGCCAGCAATTGAGCCGACGGCGAATTGGCGATGGGCGTAAGTATATATAATAGTGGCGTAAGGCTCGTGTGTTTTTGCACTCGATCTTTTTTTTCTGTCTTTCTCACTCCCTCTTACAGCGTTCACAAGAGCTATAATATCTTCTCGCTCGCTCGCTCGCGCGCTCTCTCTCTCTCTCTCTCTCTCTCTTTTCGAGCCTCAATTAGCAAGCCGCCCTGAACTGAAGCTCATCTTTTGCTGGCTACGGCGCGATCGAGTGTTCTGCGACTTTCTTCGTCCATATCTTCAGTTTGATATGCCACTTCTTAGACAGTAATTATCTATTCACTCAGCAGTCACCGTCCATTCCAAAGAAATCCTCCTCTTTCTCTCAAACAAACACCTCAAACTGCGAAACTACACACGGACTCCTCGCCGTACCGAGAAAGCATGCCTTTCGATTATATCCGTGCTTATGAGAACACGATAGACTACGGACCGTGCTGTGGACGTGCTGTACGAACTATATATGTATAGTTACATATGTATATATGTATGAATATATATATATATATATATGTGTGTGTGTGTGTGTATGTGTGGAATATCATGCGACCTTACATTACATGTACATCAGAGAAAAGCAGGAAATGCCATTGCAACAGCCTTGCATATACATATGCATATAGTCACATAAAAAGGGGTCTTTGCTGGACCCCGCGGAAGCAGTGAAGTGAGATCGAAGTAGCATATGTGTGAATGCGTATATGCATATGTATAACTGACGATAGCTTAAGTTACGTTTACAACTTTACGAGCTTTTTTTTACTCGCTCTCGTGTGTGCGTAACTGTGTACATATGACAATCACCACACCATAATATAATATCAGATAATATTGAATACAGTTTGATACAGGTTGAAACTGGAAAGTTGAATCTGGTTCGATGATACGGTCATAGCTATAGGTACATTGTAGCTGATGGCATATGTGTAAGTAGGGTATATATTCTCGATCTTTAGCCTTGAATGCATGGTATATGATAGCATATCATATAGCACGAGTTATTAAAAATATCAATATGAGCTATTGATAGCACTATATTCTATAGCAGATTATAGTATTTGAGTTTGTATCTGTTAGGTTACAGGCTTAGGCACCCTTAGGCATGGGCCCTGTTAACTGTATAATACAATATACAACTGATAAGGTGCTGATAAGTTACAAAAGGATCAAGGTGGTATTGGTACTGGTTTCCTGATATTTACTAGTATTTTATTTATCAGGTATTATATATATATATATATATATATATATATATATATATATATATATATATATATATATATACGTATACCATTGATTCGAAATCTCTGATATATAATTAATAAAGATAATATAATGGGGTCGTTGAGTAATATAGAGTGAAAAAGTAGTTCAAATATATTTCTACATCGCCATTATAATCATGTGTAATTTTGTAGATATATATATTATTATTACCGATTTTGTATTTTTAATACATATACAATGCAATTATTATATATATTTTTTGGTTGAGAACTGATCACTTTGTAAAAGCTATTATAGCCATTCCACGCATTTTAGCAATAGAAGAATGTGATAAGATAGAAATATACAGTAGTCTTATATCCGACGCGTTATTCAGTTTATTAATATCGATTTTTAATTCAATACTGGGAAATATAAGCCGAGAAATTAATTTCTTCAATGTATTACGATGAATGATCAATATTGAAACATATAAATTTTGATACAAAACATTTTTCGTATCAAAATTGTTGAACATAATTCTAATTCTGATTATAGTAATTAATACAGATATTAATCTAGAGCTTTCTGAAACACAGAAACAACACTATATAATGTGTTTTTATCATGTTTGGAAAAATAATGACTGGTTTGGTTTTTTGTTCCGCATTTAAAAAAAATTATTTTGAATATATTTCACAGCAAGTACTTTTGACTTAATAATATATTATACAATAAAAAATACTCTATCGAATATGTCAAATTCATATAATACATTTGTAAAATTAAATTGTTATGTATGCTATGTATACTATGCATAATATATTTATCAAACATAGAATAGTAATTTTACTGAAATAATTATGCGATATAAAAATAGCGATTATAACAGGTAGTACATGGGTAGATTACATCATCCAGAGTGCTATTTCCATCTTTTGAAAAACGTTTTGCATTTATCTCAGTAAATTGTAATTTTACAGGCTAATTCGGCTTATTAACTTGGGACCAGTGGGACTTAAGCTTCTGTTGAATCATATATAATATATGCCTGTTTGAAACGCTGCTTCACAAATTTTATTCATATTGTGCCAGATTGCCGCACTAAACGAGTTAACACAAGATTTAATACCAAAATGGTCTGAATTATAAATTTAAAACTTGACTGAATTATAGTAAATAATATTTATAATCAGTTAAAAAAAGACCGTTCTAATTAGTGAATTTTTATAAGTAATAAATTTTATTAAAAAATGTCAATAAACACACATACACACGCGCGCGCGCGCGCACTTATTTATTTATTTATTTATATTATTTGTGCAGACTAATAAAGTTTACGATAGTTATAAATATTTTCCAAAACGATTATCAAGTTTACTCTTTTTATCCTATTATTTTAGTTTATTTTCAAATAATAGTATGAAAGATACATTATGTTATAAGATAATATTAAGATAAATTATTAGCGTGTTTGTAAATTTAGAGTTCCATATACGATACACATTGATCCTCCTACACAGGCAATTGTTGCTTGATTTGAGCAAGTCGCTTAATTAAATAGGCGGACGAGCGTTTTTTTAATCTGCGACTGATTTGTAAGATAATGTTATAGTAAATTTTGGTTTGAACAAAATATCTGATAAAATTAATGTAGTTTTAAAAAGTTATACATGTGCACTTGTAAATATTTTCAAAAATAACTATGTAGTTCATTTTTATTGTTCCGTATAAAACCTTTTTGAATTTCCCGCGCTCGGAACTAGTATAGTGTCAGCTAGTGTAAGCTATAGTGAAGTCTGGTGAAGCTGATAAAGTTGTAGCTGGTGGTAGTTGTCGCTCGATTTTATGCGATGCGACATCTGGCGGCATCTAGCAAGATGAGTTGTTCTGTTACCTTATCGCTGCCAGACAGAAGCAGAGGGATGCAGTTCATTTCCGGTACGGCAAGTTGAAATTTTAAATTTCTTTCCCATGAACAGGAGAACTTCAATTTAATATACAAGCACGCAACAAACAGAATACATAATTTACTTTAAAATAAATTTAATGAATAATAAAAATGAACTCCATAATTATTTTCATAACAATTACAACTTAATAATAAAATTAATCACTTAATAAATTTATAAACTTAATTTTATCATCTATAAATGTTAATCAATTGAAGATATGTATTTTTTTTATTAATGCTAAAACTATTATTTACTTATTTACTTTCATAGGCTATAATTAATTAATTTAGCAGATTCTAGTAAGCTCTACTTCATAAAGCGCATAAAAACTATATGCACGTTTTCAACAGAGTATCACCTCCTGAATACGTTAACATTTTTTACCTCATCAATGTAAAATGCACTTTCAGATTTCAGTTTATATAAAAAGCTATTTTTATTCAAATATTATTGATATAATTTTTTAAGCGTATTTTCTATTACTGCATATCATAAAAACATTAATTGTATTTTTATTTAATCGAGCAAGAATCAAACAAATATACAACCTGATGAATAACTAAGAAGATGCAATAATGAATTCGATTTTGATTTTTTGACGAAATGAAATCAATGTTTTGAACTGCTTTAGCTGACTTTGCAATCTATGCTTTTAGTCAATATTACTTAGAAATTTTAAATTGTTCACCCTGCACGAGGCACTCGGTTTATGATCACGGTCGTTTTATTGTTAAAAATACAAATAGAATATATTATTCTTATTATTAACAAGAATTAATCAGGTTTTATATATAGTTGCTCCGTGCCCGCAAGTCGCGCGGCGCGCTTGCCGGTAAACCGGTATCCGAAATCCGAATCCGGTAGATAAAATTAAAAACATATAAAATTATTATGCGATATAAAATGAACATACTACAACGCAATCGTAATTAAATACAGTAGTAAATTCAATATAATTCGTCAAAATAAATTTATATCAATACTTACGAGATTTCATTTTATCAATCACAACCACATCATAACTAAAATGTATACATTTAATATAGGATATTTTTAAATGTACTATTATATTTAATTTTTATAAGAAATTAGGAAAATAATTTATGTAAAAAAAATATTGAAAATATATTTTAATTAAGTTTAAAATTCTTATTGTTTATAATATTTCTGGAATGATTACGCAATGAAATTACTAACCTTAAAAATAGTGCGATAGAGCGGGGCCTGACCCCGTGGTGCGATGTGCGATGCAACGTACTACCAGGTACTACGGTGATCTCTTATCAACCTTATTATATTGACAAGAAGGAAAAATAATATTAAATACCTAATTCTACAAGCATAAAGAAAAATAATAAATGTTTTTTCTCAATACTTTTTCAATAATCTAATTATTGTAAGATTATTGTTCGTCTAATCGGGTAAAACGTAAAAACTAAAGCATAGATAATAACAAATGGCAAATGACAATAAAGCTAATAATTACAAAACAACTAAAGAGATAAATGTAATGCTTAGTGAATGTAGTTCTACAGCGATCTTAACTGCTACTACCAGTTTGTTGTCTGGTAAGGTTGATTTTTGTTATTAATTCACTATTAATGCATTAAAAATTATTTAGAAATCTTATACAGTGTATTACAGTTAACTGATATGAAACTATTAATAGGTGAAATAATTTTTTGAATAATATTATAAAAATAACTAACAGTTATTAAATTAACACAAGAGATACATTTTTTAATTTGTTTCAACTTAACTTACAATCTTGAACTTTTAATTATAAATTTCTAGTACTTTTTATTACAATTTTAATAATACTAAAATTTTATTACAAAATTTGCAATGATAATATAATTTTATTTTACAGGATGTATTGCAATTCCATATATGTTTAAAAGCCTTCATATGCCAATTGGGAATGAAATTAAATTAGCTGTAACTGGAATTTCTATTATGGTATTATCAATCATAGTTGGAACTCAGACAAAAAGTATATGTGAAAAAAGATTGATAAAACAAATTTTAGAAGAAGAAATATCATAAATATTTATGATTTAAATAAATTTATTTTAATTTAAATGTCAAGATTTAAATATTTCCAATGAATAATCTATTTAAAAAACTTATATCACATGCCAAAAGTGATTTATTTTTTAAAAAACATAATGTATGTCAAAGGACATGGTATTTTCCCTTACGATATAGACATGAGGATTCTTACTTTCTGACAGAGAAGCTGAGAGAGTTAGAAGATCCTGATTATAATGAAATATCGAATGAATATCTTGGAATAATAGCTAAAGGTCATCGAACTTTTATAATTCAACCATATATTAAATGGGGTAAAGATAAAAAACAGAATACTAACCGAGATTTGCAACTTGCTGAATCTATTGCTTTAATTCATACTTTACCCTATTGGACTGTAATTGATACAATGTTTGTACCATTATTAAATTTAGATAGGAAACAGTTAGTTGGTAGCGGCAATCTTGAGATAATAAAAAATAAACTAAATAGTGGAAAAAATATTACTGCTATTTTTGTCAGTAAGAATAATTTAAAGCATGTGCAAATACTAGAGCTTCAAAAAATCTTTGGTTTACCTGTTTTTGACAGATATTCAATTGTTATACACATTTTCAGAAGTCATGCAATGAGTCCTGAAGCAAAGCTTCAAGTAGCTATTGCTGAACTTCCATATATTTACAAAAAAATGAGTGAAATAAACGGAAGAATAAATTTATTAGAAAAACGTAAGATGTACTTACAGGACAGAGAATCTAAATTGAGATTAAAATTGAAAAAACTTCAACAGCATAGAGCAATGGTTCGTAATAAAAGAAAAAATCATGGATTCCCTACTGTTGCTATTGTTGGATACACGAATGCAGGCAAAACATCATTAATTAAAGGTAAATAAACATTCTATTATAATTCACATTTGTTTAAAATATAGTTATAAGATAAATATTTTTTCTTATAGCATTAACGGGAGATGCAAAACTGGTACCAAAAAATTATTTGTTTGCAACACTTGATACTACTGCTCATGCAGGAATTCTTCCATGTAAGATGAACGTTCTTTATATTGATACTATTGGATTTATACAAGATGTTCCAGAAACGTTAATAGAACCATTTGTGACTACACTGGAAGATGCATTATTTGCTGTAGGTTTTTCATTACGAAATGTTTTCTTTGCTATGTAGATATTGTATAAAAACAATACTTTTATGAAGACTTAAGGTTTATGTTTATATAATATTGTGTTTATGTTTATGTAATATGTTTTAGGATATAGTTGTGCATGTTTATGATGCAAGTCATCCTGATAAAAAAGCTCAGATTGATCATGTTCGAAAAATGCTAACATCATTAATAGATGATAAAAAGCCATTGATTGAAGTTGCTAATAAATCTGATTTGGTTCCAGAAGATGAATTTAGTGAGGAAGTATTACGGGTATCAGCAACAAAACCTCTAGGTATATTATTTATAATTAAGTTTTTTTAGTCTTCAAATGAAATATAATTTAGAAAATTTCGTAATTGCTTTGTATGAAAGTATTGCAATACTTATTCTATTTTTATCTTATGTTATGTAACCATGTAGTATACTAGTTAGAAAGAGAAGCAATAATTATTATAAAACAATAGTAATAATCATTTAAATAATATCTTACAATTTGATTTAAGATTGTCTTTTTCAATATTTTCTTGTAGTAATGATACTGTTAATATAGATGCTCAACTACAAGTCAAAATAGTTAATTTGCTATTTATTCTTAAGTAAGGTTTTATTTCATCAATCATTTGGAGATTGAAAAGTAAATTTAATATAAAGTACTAAATAGCTAAATTAATTTTCTACTATTATGAAAAAAATTTTAAACTTATTGATTATAATTCAGGATTAAATATTCTGCTGCAACGAATCCAAAGAATCATTTTGTCTCAAACTGGAAGATCATTAATAAGAATGCGAGTCGAAACTGGTAGTAATGCCTCAACATGGCTTTATAAAGAAACTACAGTTATAAGTGCAGAAGCTGATTCTGAAGATCCACAATTCACGTTTCTCGATGTTATTTTAACCGAAAACCATATGTACCGATTTAAACGCTTCTTGAAAGAACTAAGATAAAATTAAGAGGTGGATATTATTAGGTTACATTACTTTGTGATTTGAGCTTAATTAAAACTTCATTTTAATTAAACCTATTAATTAATTTAGATTAATTAATTTAATTAGATTTTGCTAAATTAATAAGTCCGAAAGTGAAATATATATATAGATGTATATAGCAGATAATATATTTAAAATATTTAGTTTAGTTAAAGGAAATGAGCTATTTCACGTTAATAAGTACTACTCCAATGACCAAAAATAGTACTGCATACTGTTTTTTTCAATAGATAAAAGAAAACCAAAAATGTTTGTTTTAATTTAATTTATTATATCTTTAAATAAAGAATGACATTTTTATTGAACTTTTCATACAAGGTAATGGCAGGAGCAAAAGTGTGTATAATTTGTCTCTAATCTATTAATTATTTTTGTGTATTATTTTAGAATTACGCTATTTTTTAGTTATTTTTTTTCCAAACCCTTCTTCATTCTCAAATCTTCAGATTTTTTTGTTACCAACCATTTTATTATATAGTGGGGAAATTTCAATGTCATTAATTTTTATATTAAAGCGAAAGATATTCAATCTACTAAAGAAAAAGTATTTGTTCAAAATTTCAAAGAGAAATAGATTAGTCTTATTTTAGAAATATTGAACATTTATATTTATTCAATTAATAAATATTTTTATTAATTTTATAGTTTTTTTAACAAACAAAAATAATAGAATATGATAAATTTATATTAAATCATGAATATGATTTTAAAAAATTTTCTATTTGAAATTATATTTAAAAATATTATTATTTAAAGACATTGCAATGGATTGAAACAGTTAAAGCATCTCGATTATTTGTATTGTTAGATTTTGAATTGTGAAATATAATATCCATTCAAATTTACATATCATTTTGTAGAATATTTAAAATGTAGTATATGAATGCATCTTTTTTTTTATTATTACTTGAGGCCAAGCAGGCAATTCTAGAAATTATTCATCTTGTAGTAATTCGATTGATACAGCTTTTAGAAAAAATACAAAATGTACATAATATATTAAATAGAGTAAAATGGAATTTTCACAAAATCCAAGATCTATATTTCTAGATTTATTCTTATAAATTAAAAAGTGTTAATTATCGTTGACAAAGAATTGAAAGTATAAGACAAAAATGTAATGGAATATAAAGAGAAATAATATTTTATTCCATTTTAATATCAGGAATAATACTACAGTGGAAAGTGAATGTATAAAACTTTTGTTAAAATATATTTTGCATAGTTCTATAATTTTTTTCCTCTTCTTTTTCATTAGCATATAAAACTTAATATTTATTAAATAAAATAAAAGAATATTAAAATAAAAGTATGGGATTTTAAAAGAGGTACGTCTAAGATTAAAAAGAAAAAATAACGCACTTCCTTGTATTTCAATGTTAATATAAGTATATGAAATTCAAAAGAACAACACAGAATTAATAATCATGGTGAAAATTATGTAAGAAATCTTAGAGACCTGTATAATAGTATCAACAAAAACATCGCATTTTTTGTAAATCTTTTATTTTCTTTAAATTAAAAAATAAGAGCTATCCCTTGAAACTTGGATAGCATTGACACTTAGCATATTTTTATATTAGACAGTATTTAAAATTGAAAAAGCATTAAAATACATAGAAATACCCTTAAATTGATATTATGCTCGACAAATATTTTTAAAACCGAAAAGATTTATTTTTATGTGATTCTCTATTCTTGTTTCATATGTTTTTTCAAAATTTCCAACATTAATATTGTGAAGAAATCATAATGCTTACAAGTTTTACATATGGTCCTCACCATTACATTTGAATCTGAATTTGTTTTGAGCACCGTATTCATAATTAGCGCATGAAAACACATACACAAAAATGATCTTTTTCTCTTTTTAATTTTAGCAGGTACCACTTACGGAAGCGCATCACTTGTATTTTTATCATGCTTTTATTAAAAAATAAAAATAAAAAAACTGCGGCATACGCACGTCCGTGCGGATATTGTTCAAATATTGAAAAATAAATTTAACACATTTCGACACGGGATCCGTTCCAACTGTTATATAGAGCCTCTGGATAAAGCACTGTAATACATTTATTTTTTAAATATTTAATAAAATGATACTTTTAAGGATAAACATATATCATTAAATAAGATTAATAATCAAGAGTTGAATACAATAATAATAATTTCAATATCAAGCAATATTAATGCCAGTAAACAACTAATCGTATATACTAAAAATCCTGCCTATCTTAATTTTAATTATAAAGTACATAAATAAGATATTTTAGGCGAAGATCTTTTAAATTAAATTATTAATCGCTCTTATATTTTACATTCCTTTTACTTTTACATTCAGAATTTTTGTCTTTTTTTTTGAAAATATAGAAAGAATCGGCGACTTCCAAGGATGGTTTTGACGTATAATTAATCCCAATATTTGGAGAGTGACTACTACATAGAACATAGAATGATCGAACATTGTACAATCTAATAATTCTAGTTTATTATACACACGTGCTTTATTGATCTCCAAATTACACTCACTGTCATATCAATGCCCTCTGAGATATCTTTTAAACGTCAATCCAAGGTTTTAAGTTCATCAACTATATAAACATTGGATATATTACTTTTACTGTGAATCTTTCTATTGGCAAGAATAAGCTTAAATGGCATTCGTTAATTTTAATTTCAACACCACAATATCACATATTTATGAATTGAAATATTACTGATTGCAAGAGCCATTTACCCTAATTCACTACATCGGCGTATAGCCTGAAATTAGAAAGAAGAAAGGAGCTTAACTTTTTTTTTAATCAATAATATAGAATTCTCTACACAAAGATGTAGTAAATGCACAATCTCGTTTTTGATATTTTTGCAAGAAAAATACTTTTGGTATATTCTTTTATAAGTATTTTGAGGATATGCTCTTACATAATGGATTTCAGTTCGAACAGCAAATCAACTATTGAAAAAAAACCTACTATTATTATATTAAACCAATCTGCTGCTTGTACCTTAAAAAACTAGACCGTCGTATTTAGGTAGTTTTATGTTTATAAGCTTTGTAATTCTGAGAAGCACATCGCAACAATGATTTGTTTCTGCACTAATAATTCTCTGAATGTCTGCGCGTACAATTTTCGAAGATTTTAATTATTGATTCATTTATAGTCGTGATTTTTGAGCACGAACATAATTTTTAGAAACTTCGTACTACTCTAACATTTTACCAAATTGCGTTAATTTTTTTAAGCTCTTGCTTTTGAAGACGAATTGACTCTGAATTCGTGAATTAAAAAAAAGGACAGTTATGGGCGCATTTTTGTGAAATGGTGTATACTAACAGTATAATTTATTATAATAATAAGTTTTATTTCTTCGGGGGTGAATATAAACAAGGACAGTCTGACTGTCATTATTTTAGCTAAGATATCAAATTATAAAGATTGTAAGACCGATAAAAATATTTATTAATTTTATTTTATTCTTAAAGTATTTGAGAATGTTAATATTTTTAAAATGAAATTATTATTAGGGCAGATTTATAAATAACTATATATATACACAGATATATATATATATATATATATATATATATATATATATATATATATATATATAAATTATTCATCCTTCGTCAGATTCCAATAAATCATTAGTTAACTAAATTTCGAAAAATATCGACAAAATTATAGAAATATTGCGTTTCAAATTTTATTTAAATAATTCATTATCAGCTCCTAACTATATATAGAAAGATAGGCAGCAAGGAAGTCGGTGCGATAAGAGAAGCTGCGTAGATAGAGACTGCAATTGCGGCCAGTTGTTTTCGATTGAAAGGAAAAGAAGCTATGGAGCGGAAAAAGAATCAGGCCGTATGTCTCGTTTGAGCTCAAAGCTTTCGTGTAATATAATGTAAAATATTTATACACGGCTGTTTTTTTATTTTTTTACTTACTTTTCCCATTTTTAAAGCTAGTTTATATAACCTCGTCGACACCGTACACATTAAGGAGCCTGATGTATATATAATACGGAGTGAAGGTACATATGGAAAATTGATGTCACCGTTGAGAGAGGGGAAAGGACTTTCTTATCCCGGAGATTGCTAATTTTCAGATAGAGAGGCCGATATAGATAGATATAGATAAATAGATAGATAGATAGATAGATAGAAAGAGAGAAAGAGAGAAAGAGAGAGAGAGAGAGAGAGAGAGAGAGAGAGGAAAGAGAGAGATAGAGAGAGAGAGGTGGGAGGCAAAGATGCGATGCATTGTTCAAAGGTTCCTTTGGTCTGGACAATATATATAAGAGATAGAGGGAGAGAGAAAGAGAGAGAGAGAGAGAGAGAGAGAGAGAGAAAGAGAGGGAGAGAGAAAGACAGATAGATAGATAGATAGATATTTGCCAATGCTGTTCAACTCGCTTCAACCCCCCCCCCCCATCGACGCTCCGTCCCTTTCATGAAGCTTAGACTGATTAAAAATTGATAATAGCCCCACGCTGAGTTACATATATATATATATATATATATATATATATATATATATATATATATATATATATAACTCAATATCAACTTTGTTTTGGAAAATTTTCCGTTGTCGGTGGTGCAAAAACTTTTCATAATATTGGCGAGCATCGGGATCGATGCTAGATTAATGTAGGGAGTATACGAGTTTTGAAATTTGCATACATTCAGCGTTATTCTTATGACTTTTACTTTTTTTTTTATTTAAGCTTTCTCAACCCTGTGAAGGATTATTTAGCTACATTTAGAATATAATTACAGACTTTCGTGTGTTACATATACATTACATATATTCGTGCGTTATGATACATGATTTCCTTTACATTTTTTTTTTATGACTTTTACTGTAAAATCATTTTAAAAATGATGAAATAAACTATGGAAATAAATTACTTTCTTTTCGAATTTTAAGTTTCTTAATTTCATTTGTTAAATTTGAAACATATGACTTTCTTATATGTATGTATGTATGTAATATATATATATATATATATATATATATATATATATATATATATATATATCTTGATGTTGTTTAATATAAATATATTTCTTTGCTAAGTCTAATAAATACTAATGTGATTTTTTTTATTAATAATATATATTTTGCAAATTCTCCTCCGTTACGTTTACTATATATATATATATATATATATATATATATATATATATATATATATATATAAATATATATATAAATTAAATGAATATACGCGTAAATATTGTTCTACTTTTGAGGACAAGATCCATTACAATAATTGTCAATTAGCTCAAGTTATTGAAATTATCAAAAAACGATTAATTGGCCTACACTTTCATTACCAGAGGTCATAGGCCGCAGTTTTTTAATTATTCAAACTTGTACCGACTTTATAAAAAAGATGATTTCTTTCGTCTCTCAGAACCTTGAAAATATTTTTTAATTTTTCTAATAATTTTAGACGAATTGTCGACCGCTTAATCCGTGATCTGCATATATATTTTTCTATGAATTAATTAACTGAAATCCCATACCTGCCGATGCAAGGACTCGGTGAATAACGAATAAATATCCGTATATTCTCACTCGAGAATGCCATTTATATTTGGCTCTTATCCAAAATCACGACGCAACGCGACATTATATCTTTATTGAATTTTTTACTCGATTTCTCTGATTCATATTGATATAATAACGTGAATTACTTTTTTTCTGGTCCTCTTCGATACGTATATGGTATATAATGATAATTAATAATGTAATTATAATTTAAAAAATAAACATAAAAATAACAATATTTATGAAGATATAGGCTCACTTTATGATTATTTCACTTTATATAAATATCACTCAGTATTATTCATTTTATAAATCTATAAAGATGGTTTTTTTAATATAAAATTTACATTAAATTTGTATATAACATATATTATTTACATATTTTTATTAGACTGTGTATACAATTACACTATGTCAATTTTTAGCTACAAAGCGCTGGAGTCATACGTTCATGAATTTTCATTGTTTAAATTTTACTATGATAATAGTTTTACCGATAGCAAGGCAGTATGATATTATAATGATGATCATTATCGTCATTTTATCTAATCACAGTTATTTGTCCTCTTTTCCTACTTTTTCTCACAGAAAACGTCGATTACTCATACAATTGACAGATGTATATATATTATGTACAGGTATAAGCTTTAATCCATAATATATTACTGATCTTCAACCTAAGGAATTGTTTATAATTGCGTAGAACGGTAATTGATCTCGTATCTATAAAGCCTCCACGCGGCCTGCGTTGCGTTTTCTTATACCAATATATATATATATATATATATATATATATATATATATATATGGATTTGTCGAAACGATTACGGGAGAGTTTCCATATATGTATATATATATATATATATATAATACATCGGGCGTCATGATTCGTTACGTAGCGCGTTATAACAGAACCATAAATCATATAAATACACGAGCTGTATGGCACATCAGACAGTCTCCCAGTCACAATTTCGATTGCGATATATATATACGTATACATTATAGATACATTCGGCAGATAGCCGGTGTAATATATACATTATATATGTATAACGAATTGGTATAGATCCGAGTACCGGTCAGTCATGCATACGTATTGTATGTGCGCCCATATACATATAAATATAGTAAGTCCGTAGTTCGAAAGATTCCGCGAGCCACCATCATATATCAGCCAACGAATTATTTATTATAACTTTATCAACGTATATATACATATTTATAGTTAGCCAATCTATAGTTTTGCATTCTATAGATTTCGGCTGTTTAAAAAAAAAAAACGCTTACTAGATGTAGACTTTTCGATATGGACTGTAAATGTATTCGAGTCAATAACATGTATCTTATAGAGCAGATTTGGAATTTTTCTTCTCCGAGATCCGCGAATATCCAGTTCATATATAAGAGATATGCGTATGTGTGCGTGTGTGTTAGAATAGGAGCTTTTTGGCGCGGACGTTGAAAAGTTTTAATTGAAAATCGATTTTCGCGCAATAAAGTATCGAGTATTCGAACCGAAGCGAACTACTGCCGTTGACTTTTGATTAAGTAAAATTGTTCGGAAAGAACTGTCGGGGAAAAGATTTCTTTTATATCTAAATATATATGTATAAGTCTGTATGTGTATGTATATATATATAAGGACTAACCGGAATTGTTTCCACCGTGTGTATATAACTATATCGTAGAAATAGATAATTCACGGAAAAAAAGTTGACGAGCCTTTCGAGGGAGAAAGCTTGCCTTATTTCTTTTAATGGCGCACTAATACACGTGACGAGCGGTGACGGGTATAGTCGCGCAAACTATTATACGTTTCCAGGGTGTTCAAAATATTTCGGACTCTCCACTTGTTAAAACATGGTGTATATTTATATGCACTTTGAAGAAAATTTTTCAATACAATGGTTTTTTAAGTTTCATAAAGTTTAAATATAATTTGATGAGCTTGAATTTGTCATTGATCCTCGTTTTCATCGTCGTTTGAAGGTCGTCTTTAGTTTTTTTTATTCGCATACACATCCACATTATACAAGACTGAAAACGATCTAGAAAAAACTGGCCAATTTGAAAAACTTAACCTTCAGGTGAACTTATAAAAACCATTTTTTGACATCCAATTTAACATCGCCATCAAAGTTTACCCTGATATAAGCAACAAAATAACTTCGGTATTAGTCAATTGCACCCAAAATTCTCAATATTTTGAATTTATTGGTTTCTTGTTAATAAAGATCATTTTGAGCCATAACGCAGATGAATATCCAGGTGCAAAATTTTTTAATTTTAGAAAATCAAAAATAAACAATAGAGATGCTTATTTAAAAAACTGAGTATTTTCTACAATATTGCATATAATATAAAGAAATTTTTATATTCATAAATAAAGGCATATCAATTCTCAATTTCAGGAAAAAGCATTATACTATCGATTCGAATAATAATGATTCGTAAAAAAAAATTAAAACAAATTATTCAGAGCTTTGATATTCTAAAAACAAAAAGTGAATCTATTTTACAAGGAAACTAACTTTAGAACTTTTTAATTTCTGCTTTTTTTTATATTAAACGATGAGAAACTGAGTAAATAATAAAAAATTTTATCAGTCCATTTCCAATATCAAACATTTAGACGGTTGAAAATCGTGTATAAAGACAAAGTAAACCTGAAATTTTCATCTCCAAAGCTCGGTAAATAATTAAATTGCATATTTTTTGATGAACCAATTGCTGTTTTAATCGATAAAATATTGCTTCTTTCTTTATCGTGGATAAAAAAAATGTATAGCATTGGAAAAGTGAGGGCAAAGTCAGTAATCACGATTTTTTTGACGATACTTTCATATAACTTATAGCTGTTCTAAATGTTCGGAAAAGCTATTCAAACGATCCAATTATAACCAATTTCTTCGTCATTTTTTAAACCTCCATCCGAAAGATTCACATTCGACAAAATAAAAACTTGAATGAAATCGTGAAACCTCAGTCGATATAGCGAAAACTTTTAGTATACTTTATGTGCGCGTTTGGCTATATATATATATATATATATATATATATATATATATATATATATATATACACGAACGAGGGGAGCAGGGGAGTAAAGCGAGAGAAACAGAGAAAAGAGAAAGACCAATATCAGCAAAATTTGATTATACCCTCGTGGACTTCGAACATCGAACAAGAAAGTTTCGGGCGTTTAATTTATAAATATATATTAATTTGTTCCCGGAAAGCTGAAATTATCCCTTTTATATAAAAAATTTCTCGAAATGTACGTATAAATGGGGTAATTGATTGGAGTGAAAATCTATTTATAATGACGGTGATTAGCCAGCTATAAGAGAGAGAGAGAGATCTGATTATCTTTATTATTTTTTTTCTCTTAATTTAAAAAGGTATATAGAAAGTTATACATGTACGCGGTGCGATTTTAATGAAACTGCTTGGGATTATATATACACTGTGTATAACGGGCAAGCTCTGCACACATATATACATATATATAAGCTTAAGCTCTCCCAGAGCACGTATTGAGCGTATGTATAATTGCCTATATATACCTAGAACTTATAGGGTATAGAAAAGGACGCATAAATCAGCAGTAGCAGCGCTCGGTATTTTAATATGTATGTGTATATATATATATATATAGTTAGTTAGTTAGTTATATGATTCCTGATTTGAAAAATATATTATTACAAATTTTAATATCATTACATATATTATATATACCTGCATAATTAAATAGAGCGAACTACTTATGTTTCATATCTGAATGATTTCATAATTTATTCTTCCTATAATTAACTTCAATGTATGCATATAAAATTCCCATTTATTCCAATCGAATATTGATTAAAATTTGAATTAATAATATTCTGGATATTAATCAAAACCCAGAGACAGTATAAATTTTATAAAGTCTGAATTGTTATATATATATATATATATATATATATATATATATATATATCTTATATTATTATAAAGTGAATATTATATGTAAATGGTAGGTTGGAATAATGCGTGCTGATTTAATTTTCTATACCAAAAATGACCACTACTATCTAGTAACTAAGTCACAGACGGACATAAAAATCTAAATAATTACTACAATAGACCCTAATAATGCCACTAAAAGGTACATTTTCAAATTGTCCCTCATAAAATTTCTTATAAATTTTAGCAATTTTTTTTTGTTTTTTAAATTTTTACAGCCTGTGATCAAACTAATGAAAAGTAATGTATAGGTGATTAAGTCTTCCAGGCATGGGTAAGCTCAATAAATGAAGAAGGAGAAGAAATTACTGTAATTATTAGTATACAAATTTTTTCACCATATATAAATATAGTAATTCATGCCTATGCAATAGTAGAACTAATCTCCAAAATTTTTAAAATATATTCTGATTTCCAACAGACTTGAAAGATAATTAAATAAATGAAAAGAATATAAATACATAATAAAGAAAGAATGAGAGAGTCATATATGCGAAGCGTATAAAAATAATCAGTGTCCGCCTCATGTAATTGGTCGCCCGGCTGCGTCAGTATCGAAAGGCAATCGAGCGCATTTCGCTTGCCCGCCCTCGTTCGCGCGTACGCACATCACGTTTTAATACACATTAAACGGGATAGCCGTTCTGCACACTGGGCAATGCAAAGCTCTCGCGCGACAAAAGCTACACGCCCAACTATCTGAACTTTTGGCGCGTACTATGGAAATAGCGATGAAAACTAATAGCGCACATATACGCACGGCATATAAATATATGGGGTCAGAATTTTTCGTTACAAAAATTATGGTAATGCCTACGTCGTAATCGCAAATTTTTAAAAATAGTACAGTTAAAAATATATCGCTTGGTAAAAAATCTTGGTAAATTTTACATTAAAAAAAAAAAAAAAAATAGATTCGTTTAGAGTAAATGAAAATTGCAAACAGATTTGGTTAAAAAAAAAATTGATTGTGTATTGGACTTAAAAGGAATTAGTCCTGTAACTTAATTGTCACTACTTTTAAAAAGAATAATTTAAAATAAAATCCTATTAGGTTCCGTTTTATAAATTTGATAAAATTCTAATTTTAGTTTTTAGATCTTTTTGTCTATATAGAATTTGTAATATACAAATAAACAATAAGTAACGATAATTTAAAAGAAATTATTAAAATCTAGTGAGTTTATCATTATTTAAATCCATTTTAATCTAACGATTGTATTAAACTATAGATAGCGAAATTATGAATGCTAAAACCCATTTGTTAAAAGATATTTTACTTCGGTCTTCGTTCTCTGTGCCTTTTAATGCAGATTTTCAAAATTCGTAACACTAGAGGGAGCAACGGCCTGGCGATTCGACCGCAGTTACAAATATGGCCGCGTCAGCGAAAGAAAGCGCACATAAAACGAACTTTTAACCAAATTTCTACAACAGTGGACGAGTAATCAAAATCGTATATAAACGGACTCGTGTAAAGTTACGTCGAGCAATCAATAGCAATGAATTTTACTTGTAAAACAAAACTTCGAACGATTAACATCTCCGGATTAAAGAAAAAATTATTTAGAACACAATATATGGTTCTTTGAGTCTCGATTTACCTCGCATTCCCATTTCCTTCTCAAAGCGCACATTTACAACATTTACCAACTTCTTGTAACATTGTGCTATCGATGAGGAGTGAAATTTTTTTTATAAATATATATATATATATATATATATATATATATATATATATATATATAGATGGAGTGTATTAATGATTTCTCAGCAAGATCGCAGTTCAATGCTACAGTAACCAATGATATTGTTCCTTCCTCCCTCTCCGTGCTACGAGGATAAGAAGGATAAAAGGTTCGCCGAGGATGTCACGTTTCGGAGTGACTGCGTCATCTGGTCGAATATATATATATATATATATATATATATATATATATATATATATATATAGTAGTTTGATGGCTTGGTTTAATGGCCCGACGGCGCGGTGGCTGAAGTTTAAAATCAGACTTTTGGACCGGATGGGCGCACGGATTTATTCGTACAAGCCAGGCATGTGATTTTATTAACCGATGATCTACTTTGCTTATAATGCAGAATCTGCGTACACGCTTGTCCAGGCTAATTTAATGATATAACTTTTATCGAAGTGGATTAATCTGCAATGCCGTATAGAATTAGTATATATATATGTATTTGCTCGCGGGTATATATATGTTAATGTATTTTATATGGTTAGAGTTGAATTTGAAGCTTAATATCATAAGCACGTCATTGAATACAGTATCTGTATTAATCAAACATTTGGATAAGTCGATATTATACCATCCTTAGGCGCTAAGCAATGTATTAAGGAAAAATTATTTTTATATATTATTTATACATGTTATATTTCTGAAATGTTATATTGTAAATAAGTAGATTTTTCTTTGAAGTTTTAATGTAATGAACTCACTAAAAATAAATCGGTGCACTAGTCAGTGAATATAGTGATTCATTGAATTAGAAAATGAGACGCTGAGAATCAGTAAATAATTATTGATTTAACTAGTGGCTTTCGTATATATTAGCACTGTTGAACCCAGATATAATAAGCTAAATCGAGGGTATCGAGAACCAGAAACAGAGACTGATCTAAAAACTTAGAAATGCTTCAATATATTCCAACATTTACTTAAAATTTAAATACGTGTTTAGCTTCCATAAAATTGATTATTTAAGTATACTGATTGTTGGATAGAATGTATCTGACAAGGATTATCAAATATGTGTGACAAATTTTGTCAGATTGATCAAGGTAACTCTGCTTAACTTTCAAACACGCTCTTTAAAGTTTTAGGACCCAAAGCACTTTTGTTCCCAAGATATGATACTTTTTTCTTATAATTATATAGTAATAAAATTAGATATGGGTATTTTGACGAATCTTTTTAATAAAAAATCCCATTATTTGCCCTGGGTTTGAAGAAACAATAGAATTGAAATAAAAAATAACGCCTAATGAATCTGTATATCCTTAGTTATCGTCGTGCGAAGTTTGCCCAAATTTACGCCTATTAACAGCAGCAGACAATTCCCAGCTAAAACTTGCCAAAGCAGTCGAAATTCAATTGACAAATAAACCAGAAACTATGCACATTTATTTTTCTGGCTTCGTTTTTCGCTGTACTTTTTAATGGCGAAAGTTTTAACCACTCCTAACGGACCATTTTGCATGTGTCGATCGTAAGATTCATTTATACTTTTATATTAACGTTTTTGTCCGTTTTATTTTGATAATTAGTACTCTTTCGAGGTTACCAGGTCCAATTATTGCCGCTTCTTCAAATGCGTCTGATTTTTAGATCAAAATCGAGTAATTTTTAAAATAAAATAAATGTTATTATATAACCAACGCAATTACTTTGGTAATAAGGTTTTAAACATTTCTTGTTGTTTCAACATTTTCGTAACATCAAGATATTAAAAATAAGGAGAAGGAATAGCTGTGTGTACTTTTTTTCTTTTATTTGGAAACGAGTTAGACCAAATTTAGTCGTAAATAAATAAAAATTCTTTGTTCCTCATTTTCTAAATCCAAAGAGTCCACATTTATACCTACTGTTTATAATATTTTATGCTAATACTATGTCGTGCACTTAATAGATTATTACTCTAGTTTTAATATAGGATGTATTCGATTGAAAAATTTGCAGTACACGGAACCGTTTCCTAGACAATAGCTGACAACTTAACAATAAGCTAGCAACTTAACAATAGCTAAGTTACCTTAGACAAATAGCGAAAGTACAAATTGTTAAAACTGCGTTATAACGAAGCAACGATCGCACATGTTTCAGTGGCATATTTTCATCGCACCTGAAATTTACAGAAATATATATATATAAGAGGTCCAAAATTTTTTTAATATATAATTACGTATCGAAGTAATCGAGTTTCATAATAAAAATATTTTATTTTTTCGATAAATATTTTGCTCTTGATCGATAAATTTGCCTATATTCCGGATCTGGATCATTTACGGATCTGTTAACGTTGACATTTAGATTTAACACACCTCAATATTTTGGTAAAAAAATAGATCATATCTCAAAACGGAACTACAATTTAGCATTGGATAATCTCGAAATTTCGAATCAGCGAACATAAAAGACACGACAACGTAAAATCATAGCAGTTGATTCGTATAAAATTGTTAGAATTAAAATGTTATTGGCCTTTTATACGGCTTTACCGACATTAACTCCTGCCACTTGTAGAAAACTCGGACAATCCAACTTGTTTTATATATTTAATTCGGGGGTATTATCGAGCAGTAGTTACTGATAGTCGATAGAAAATAAGCATTTTACAGTGAAATTGGAAGTTACTCTACAAAACTGATTTCATTTTAGAGATTTATATACTTAATAATAATATGACTTAAGATAGGAATAAGTTCATAGCAATAAATATTGTTTTCGGTCTTACAGTCTTCATAAGAAACTTTGTTATAAAGACTAATGAGGCGGATAAAAATATTTATTAGTTTTATTTATACCAGGCGACGAAAGTAGAATTATTAACTATAACTTGGTGGCATTTATGGTTCAGTTTATTGATTAAGTTATAAAATTATTGTATATAGTAAGAAATGGATATTCCATTTCAATGTATTAAAAAGGTAATCTGCAACTTCGACATTTTGCATTACACGAAATTCTATACCATATAATAACGATGTGAGAAAAAATCTGCATTATCTCAGATTCGTTTTCTACAAGAAATGAAGTGTTAAAAATATAATAATATCCACTGTAGACAGTATTGTAACAATAGAAAGGGTATATCGAAAAATTTACTGTTAAATATATATATATATATATATAGATATCCTTGATTGGCCATTAACATTCGTTGCGCGTGCCCCGGGCTAAAGTGAATCCAATGTAATGAAAATTCAAAAGGAGCGGGTAGCGGGGGGGGGGGTAAGAAACATAAAACAACCGGAGAGAAAATACGAAAAACTGTATCTATCGGGCGATCTTATTACTCGGCGGTAAAGTTCGTTATCGGCGGGCCAATCACGCCCTCTCCCCCCACCCTCACACACCCGCCGAAGGCACGGTAAGGCCCTCGCAATGCTCGAAATTAAAATTTACGACGGCAACTACACAACTCTCCCTCCTTCTCCCCTCCACCTCCCCATCGCTCTCGCACTCGCTCTCTAATCTCACGTTCCTTTTAAAGCCCGGGGTCCTCGCGGGTGGGTCGAATATAAGGGTTCTAAAATCACTTAAACGCCAAGTCTATTCTAGGAGCTGCTACATATATACCTATATACATGTAGTGTAGAATATTGTGCACGTGCCCACGCAATAAATTTCATATATATATATATATATATATATATATATATATATCTCGGTGATGGTGCGCGCGGAGTACAATAACGGAGAGCAGAAAATTTCCACTGTATCCCCGACGACCGGGGTGCGTGCATTATACATTTGGTGTATATTAATATACACGGTCTTCGGCAAGAATCCGACCTCCCCCCCTCCCACCACACTTCCCAATCGCGAAAATATTAATTTTCGTAAAAAGTAGGAAATACAGCGGTTAACTCTCGACTTTGGTCTTTGACATGATCGCGAAGGTTGTTTAGAGGTTCTGTTTTGATGGAATTTCAAATGAAAAATCTCGATCGTCTTGACTGCAAAATCTTAAACTTCAAATATTCTTTCACTCGACGAATAGCACGAGGATTGATTACATTTGAAATTTAATAATTAACCTTGAAATGACCCTTAAGGTACCCAGAGTTCGTCCAAGTTCTTCAAACTTTTCTTGCAAAATTCAAAATTTTGCACGTGTTTAATATTTGTTTATATATATATATATATATATATATATATATATATATATATATATATTACACTCGTGTTTGTCGACTAAATTTTTAATGTACCGAGGGTGGGGGATGCATATGTGTTTGTGCGTCAATGTTCGCTGAGCACGCGCCCGCGTGCATGCGCCTGCCTGTATGTGTGTGTTTGAAGTACCGCTGGAGTAGAAAAATAATTAACGCCGACAGATCTACGAAGTTCTTCCTTGTCCACCGAAGCGCGTATAACATCCGAGGCTCAATAAGCACGAAAAGTGCAACGTACGTACGGGAGCGTTCAAAATGCTCACTCTTTCCCTTTGTACGATTATGGGTCCTTACAGAGGGCGTAAACGAAAATTTTATTATCCAATGCGCGTGTTTGTCCTTTTTCTTTTTAACAGATTTATTTAACCAAGAAAATTCATCCGCTCGCCCTGGTATTAATCGTGCAAATATTTAGATGTACTGGTATAATGTGTCAATATACAAATTGGAAGGTTGGAAATTTCGATAAAAATTATTTGAACGACGAGATCATACATTAAATAAATTACAAAGCATTGGGATATTTTCGGAAATATATATACGTATATCTATCCATATGCATACTTTATACAGTCTCAGAGGTTTTTTTTAATCCAATTGTTTAATTATTTATTGTTCATTCA
>JACCIC010000014.1:2745000-2765000 GCA_018907035.1 Sycobia sp. Sy_11
CAGTTAAAAACTTTCTATACCAAAAATATAATGAAATCAATTGAGATACGAGTGCACTTCCTTCTTTTTGGTCGTCGGCATTTATTCTTCCTATGTACAAAGCGATGATTAATCGCAGATATTGCATTATCGATCTATTTCAATACTAAATGTAATGGCCAAAATGCTGGGCATGCTAATGAGTACACATCTCTACGATAATATAGCACATCTTAAATGTCATACTTAACATGATTTCTGTAGGAATAAATGAACAACCACTAATCTTATTTTATTCACCCAGTATATTCATTAAGAATTTGAAACGGATATGGAATTATTTATAATATATCTAAACATTATAGCAAAGCGTTGTATACTATTAGTCAAGTTTTACTTATTGAAAAATTACGATTAATGGGAGTTTCTAATAAAGTTATGTTCTAGATCATTGCATAATTTTCTAGATTATTATTAAAAAACATAGAAAGAAGGCGATTTTTCCAGGATTAGTTAACATTCAGATGTAGATAGATATTAATAACATTGTTCAATGATGTTCAGATAACAGTCTACAACTAAATATGTCTAAATGCAAGATTGTTCGCTTTTCAAGTATGACGAACAGGTGCGACTTTTTATATTTGATTAATTCTAATCCTGTAATCCACGCGAACTCAAGATAAGTTCTAGGCATTGTTTTAGATCATAAATTAAAATTTAATTAAGAGATTTTAAATATTTCATCTAAAGCCATGACCGGAATGAGACTTACAAAAAGGACTATGTCAGAGTTCTCGTATGTTGAATCTATTATCTATTTTTATAAAATGTTGATTTCTACCATCTATTATTCCATAGATATAACTCCATAATTATATCATTTTTCGGTAATATGGTGACCTTACACAAGTAGTAGATCTGTATTAATGTTAGAAAAGATTCAGCTTTTTTTACGTTATGTTTCTCTTGAAAAAGGCTCATATTACATCTCTTTGACCATGACTATATACCAATTTTATATGATTTCAATATCTCTCCATAAAGACTTTATTTCAGTAAGATTTTTTCGATTATATTTTAACGATACTATTTTTATTATACTCGTACTCCTAAAGTTCTTCAAGAACCTCTCTATTCTCTGCCAATACGTTTGTACCTAGACTACATCATGATTAGAATTTCTTGCCGGAGAATTCAAGTCAAATTGGTAATTAAAAGTCATTTATATAATATTTTAAAATATTTATTTGAAATTGAAATCTCTAAAATTAATAGTGCATAATTCTTTATATCAAGCTCATATTATCTCTCTTCATTGATGTTACTACTATAAATGTACCTTCTTGATAATGTTACTACTACACATGTACCTATTGGAAATATACCAGTTTTGATGTTTATATTCATTGCCTAAATATGTTTGCATTTGTATCAGAGTACAATCACATAAACTTATCCTTTTAGAACTAATAAAATTATATTGATATTATACATTCATTATTCTAATTGTGCTTTACAATTAATATAGATATTTTTGCGATAAACTATATAAATTTTCAACTGTAATAGTGAAATTATGAAAGTCCGTTAAATAAAATAAATAAATTAATTAATGTATACAATTCAAAATCACGCGATAAAAGCTGGAGAAATTTGGTAATAATCATATGAATACCTAGAAAATATTTTAGGCATATTATAGCAGATCAAGAAAAATCTGGCAATATTCCTGAACGCGTTATAATTTAGGGAATTGCATTAGTATTTAGCATTTTAGTTATCGAAATCCCGATAACATATATTATACGCATTTAAAAAAGTTGGTCAACTTTCAAAAAGTAATAATTAAAGCTTATTAAGACAAAGTTATGGATACAAGAGTGTTAATATTAAGTGGCGGGCTAAATTTGTGGTAGCCCTGATGTACTAAAGCAAAAAATGCCCTTAGGTAAATCCAGCTCCGAACTGGTATAAGAAAAAGAAAATTCACTTTTTAGTCAATTTAAATAACATATTATATCATGAAAAAAAAATTAAATCTGATTGGAAATATTATTTTCACCACTCCAACCTCCAAATCACAGCTTGAATATGATTCTTTGACTTTCGCGAAAAAACATATAGTCCAATACTAACAAGGAAAATGTCCCAACTCCGGGAAACAGGTTGTAATAAGAAAAATTTATCTTCATTCTTATAATATGAATAGATGGCATGCGCAGTAACTAGTCTTTACGTTCAAAATTTTCTGAGATACATGGAAGTATTATTTTGGACGAATGCATATTGTTTTAAGCGCATGTATTTGCATTAATCCATGTATTAATAACTTTAAATGACTTCGTCTTGCATTACATCAATGATAGATACATATAATCAATGAAATAATCTGTAAATAAATAGAATATTATTGTATAAAATGTAAATTAAAAATGTAATTTAAGGCAAAATTGGAAAATTAATGTTAATTATCTTCGATTTAGCTATAACTAAGCAAACTAGTGTTCGCATTATAAATAGCGTTAACGTTAATTTTCCCAATTTACCACCGTAAATTATATTTACAATTTTTATTTTACACATTTATATTCTATTTATTTAAAGATTATTTAATTGATTATATGTTTCTACCTGGATGCAATTCGAGAAGAAATCATTTAAGATATCGGAGCATGGCTTGATGCAGATATACGTGCGCTTAAGCCTATACATGCATCAATTCATAAATATTATACAACATTTTGAGCGTTAGGGCTGGGTGCTCTTCATATCATCTATTCATATCATATCGCAGGTGGTACAGTCTCCTGGTAAGTATCGTGCCTTACGAGGTAAATAATCAGCTTCCACGATCGTGTTAAAATGTATTCAAGATGCTTTCCGTATCTATCCATTTAAATCTAAATCATTCATTTTTTCGGATTCGGATGTATAACTATCAAATTCATTAGGAATTGCAATTATGTTTGTCTGTCATTATTTTATTCGATCCGTAAGAATATATTTTTTCATCGACTATACGTGAAGTCTGTGTGGAGAGTAAAAAAAAATCGATGTGCAAAACGAATACTATTACACATACTGCAGGAAGTATACAACGCACTCGTGTACAAACTGAGCATTATTTCACAATGTCCGTGGAGTAAAGAATCGTGTATAAAACTACATAGTTTTTTTTTGTATTTCACCCACGGGGTTTTCGATCACACCATACCTGTATAATATGCAACTCGTCCGAGTTTCTTTTTTTCTACATGAGAATCGACCGGCGGCAAGTTAATCGCCAAGTCTGAGTTTCAGAACACAGATAAGCCTACATAATATCTCATATGGATGGTGAATTATATTTATACATAAAATATAAATCTATAAAATTGCATTTATACAGTTTTTTACATAAAAATATATAAGCATTAAATTAAGCGATATATAAAAAAATAATTACGGTAACATTTACTTCCGCTAATCAGAATGCGTTGTTTTATGGTAATAAATAACTGTATACGTGATATATAAGAAAATAAATTGCAATAAAAATAATCGACAACAGGCAGGTTTTTCATAGAAATCAAAAATTGCATGCGCAATTGCATCAGTGTTCAACTTGCGTCCATTAGAGCTATCGCTCTTTGAAATACGTGACAGCTATGGTATAGAGTCATTTACATATAATTATGAAAATCTTGTCTGAACAATGTACGATTAAATTATGCCGTAACTATTGTATTAATATTGATAATTTTAAGATGGATCTATTTTGAATTTATACTTCACTGTAATAGATATACGATTGTCTTTTGATGCGGTTTTGATTGTAAATATACGATTATAGCTTTATCTATAATTAAGACGATGATTTATACATGAGTAACGTCAAGTTTTTAATTGAAGCATTAAAATTTAAATACAATGTACGCTTTAAAAAAGTCTACTTAAATATATTTAAATTTTGAAAAATACCACGAAATAATATTTGTTTTGAATTATTTTGAAATATTTACGTATCTAGAGGATATCATAAATTATATATATGTACAATATATTAATAAATATATGCCTTATTGCTCTCCTTTTTTATAATTAAATAACTCGGTTATGAATGAATAAAAAAATATTCGAAATAATGATATGATTAATTAAAAAGGTCTGTTAAAAACTTTTGCGTTAATAAATGAATACAAGGTATTATAAGTACACTCCGATTATCGTTAATGTATTCTATAATTTTTAAAGAATATTTCTTGAAAATCTAAATTTTTTAATTTCTATTATATTATATGAATAGAAGGAGCAAACGAAGTTTATAATCACGTGTCCAAAATGCTTATTTTGCAAAATGATATGTAAAATATAGAATAGTTCTGATTTAATGCTCTTTTTAAAATTCCTTTTCTCCATTCAGTCTCTATCTCCTAACACTGAATACCAATATTGTAGTGAAGAAAATGGTTGACGCTTCATTGCTGAATTATGTCACATTTCAGTTAACGAAAATTTTCAATGGTTATTTTTTTTTTATAAACATTTAAATAATTCCTTTTTTTAATTATCAAAACTCTTGCAAGGAAAGTAATTTCGTAAATTTTTATCCAATTCATGAAGTATTGATGTCTAAGTATAAATAAATCCCATATAGAGTAGCAACTCTTAATTCTGATTGTACAGTATTTTACATTATATATGAGTATATACATATTTTCATAATAGCTCGTAACTATATAAGAATATCTTGTGCTTCTGTTTAGGCTAAACTTATATGAAATCAATGCATATATTTTCAACAACTGGAATTATTGTATTAAATTGTTGGATATAGAAGCTGAACTTTATCTATATGTTGAACCACGCATCAATGGTTTATTATACGAATTATATTATACATATATTATATTATATTATACATACGTATCTATTCAATAGATCAATATAGACTAATCATATAATTACATAATAAACTTACAAAACCTATTTAATTGTTCCTTTTGATTTACATATTGTTCCATTTTTTGAATTTACAAGTAGGTAAACATTCGCGAAAAAAAGCACAGGGTCCACGTGTCAAAAGTCACGACACTGGAGCCGGAGCAGTCCTGCGTCGGGCACTCGATTGGTCATATCCAGCACTGCAGACTTACAGGGGGCGAGTCGCACGGGTGGGGACTAGACCTCGCTCTCCCGTTCTTTCACCTCTCTCCATCTCTCTCGCTCGCCCTCGCACAGTCCAGCTCCAGCGCTCTCTCTTTTTCTCTCTCTTTCTAATCGTCTATCTCGCTCTGACGCGCAGGTAGACGTACCCGCGTTCGCACACCGCTGGTCTGTGCTCCAAAACGACCGACGGCGGAGCGCGCGCCTGGCGAGAGAGACAGACAGTGAGAGAGAACGAGTGAGAGAGGGGGATAGCGATTCCGGAGCAGAGGTCGACGCTTGCGCGCTGCTGGCGTCGGGGGAGCTCGAGCCGGCGGAGCGGCCCAGTCGAGTCCCGTGAGTCCGGGCAAACGGTTCACTTTTCTCGCGTCCTCCGCAATCCGCCGGGCGTTCGAGAAGGGAGGAGTGAGACGGCGCGATATAACAGAGCGAGAGACGGAGGAGGAGATTAAAGGAGAGACCGCGCGCGCGAGTACATATAGAAATACAGCGAGGAGGCTGGACACGTATACGTAGCGAAGATATATATATATATATTATATATGTTACAACAGTGAGACGGAACGGAGAGCAGAGGAGTATTATATATATATATGTATATATACATTATATATATATATAACTCGAACCCGACAAAGTGTGTATTATTATTGTATGTTATATATGTGTATACAATTGTGCCCTGAAGTCTCCAGTAGATAGTATTTTATATTATACATAGATATATCATTATGTGGAGTGCGGATCTTTCTCTTTTCTCTCCCATTCATTCGTGCCGTGAAATGTTCTAGTGTGTGTGTGCCCGTGAGGGAGATAGAAAAAGAGGGGTCTATATAACCCTCCTTTCTTGATCGCGGTGTGTATACGTTTGGCATTTTTTCTTCGGTCGTGTTATGGAAAAAATTAAATGAGTATAATTGTTAAATGTCTAAGCGGTACAATCTAAATAATCATAGTTCATTATAAGCGTATTATTCGGGAGTTTTCGTCGACAACGAGAAAGAGAGTGCTACGACAAAATATATGTCTAAAGTTTTCTCGTGGTGCAGCACATATCAGTGACAGTTTCGTACTTCAAATTACACACACACACACACACATAAATATACATACGGAGCCACAGCAGTTGATAGTGGCACACGAGGGAGAAGAAGAAACATACAAGTCAGCGGTTTCACGTATATGTATATATACATACCTAACCCGTCGCCACAACACTGCACACATTGCCTGTGAGTTTTTTATTCTCCCCCTCAAGTTTATAAGTATATTATGCGCTTGTTTTATTCACTGTGCGCGAGCCTATAATATATACATATATGTAAGTGTGTGATGATTCACATGTGTCCGCGCTGCGTGTATGTGCCTGCAAAAGTTACATGTGTAAGTGTACTTTGGCATATTTCGGAACAACGGTGTGTAATATATTTGCTACCGCGTTTGCTATTGGGCGTATGATGATTCGAGTAGATAATATAAATAACGTGTGTCACGATAGTTTACATATATGTAAGCATTGACACGCGACACCCAGAGTGTTTAGGTAGCCTAAAGCGAGAGAGAGAGGGAGAGAGATAGTGAGTAAGTGTGATAGGGAGGGGAGCGGTTTTATGTACATTAGGCTCCAATATTATCAATCAGCAAAACCCATTCGACATCATGTTATGCCTAATTCAGTAGTGCAATAAATCCATATTCTTATTCCTTTCTAGTATGATTATGTCTATGTATATCATGAAGAAGGTTTGCATATGCCGTGGAATGAAAATAAAATTTCCTGCTCGGCGCATTTCTCGCGGATATAACCCGTGACAGTTCGATCGCCATTTTAGTGCCGGAATGCGCGCCGCTCCACGGCGAATCCGCGCACGTTGCCGGCTAGCACCAACGGCAGCAGCGGCAAGGAGCACGATGGATATATAATCCCAACTCCGGGATATATATATATATATATATATATATATATATATATATATATATATATTACGGGAAACACTAGGAATTCGGCCAACGCCTTCGCCGGGGTGATCCCTCCCACGCCGTCGCGGCTGCCGCTGCTGCTCCTGCCGTTGAAGAGAGACAGAGGCGGTGCGCGTGAGGCGCCTCTGACGGTGCGGTGAAAATGGAATAAGAGAGAGAGGGAGAGATGTACGAAAAGAACCTTGGGCGCACTTGCGGGAATCGTGGGTCGAGCAAGAGAGAGAGAGAGAGAGAGAGAGAGGGGCTAAGGTGCGCTCAGCCGGGAGGTTAGGATCATAAAGACCCGAAGAAGGCGCCTTTTCTCCTCTCTCTCTCTCTCGCTCTCTTCTTTGGTTTATTACATTATTCCTATATAGTGCTTGCCACCTATATAATATTATATGAAAGACCAAAGAGTGTGCATCATCGAGAACCGAGCCTCGTTGAGAAAGAGAGAGAGAGAGAGAGAGAGAAAGACGACGGGAACGGCCGTTCTTTTGCTGTATACATATTATATGGGAGCTCGCGCGACGGTGCGCGCGCACGCCGGTTGGAGAGGAGTAGTGTATTTCGTCTGTCCCTCTCTTTTTCGCTCCCCAGGTCTCGGGAAACGCCAAGTCCGGAGGTCGCGTCGACGGCTACCTTATATATATATATATTGCATTATATACCCAGCCAGTGCTGCTGTCGCTCTCGCGTTTCGCTAATATCTCGCTGGAATATCTCGCTCTCTCTCTCTCTCTCTTTCTCCCTCTCCCTGTCTGTCTTTCTCGGCGGACTACTATTGCAATGCTGCTTCGTGCAGCTCGCAGCTCTCTATACAAGTCATTATAAGATGGCGAGGAAATGAGATAGCCAGCGAGAGAGAAAGAGTGGCGGAGGAGATGCTGGGCGTGCGACGTGTATATGGGTTAGGTTCTCTCATTCTCTTATATACGCGTACATATAATACGGGACGTAGCCAGTGGGTGGGACAAGTGTCTTTATAGTTTCGATCACCAGCACGAGCATACCGACTCTTCGGCGGTCTGGTTAACGATGTGTTTTTTTTTTTTTTTTTTTTTAATATTCCTCTTGACCGGATGCGGGATGGAGAGATTGATAATGAGGTCGCAGAGTTCACGCACTGTGATTCTGGAGTTCACGATAATTTCGCAATATTCACGTCCAAGCCAAATTTATGTAGCTCGCTTTTCACCTCGCGACGTCGTGGAGGTGCTTGTTGGTACGGTAGTTTGGGTTTTTTTTTTTGGAAACAGTAGGCGGGGGTCTTCACGACGTTAGCTGTTTTTTCAAGCGCGTTTTTTCATTTGTAAATTTAGCGATAAATACGTCAGTATCTCTGGTACATAGTAAATAAAAATTATTTGTCAAAAATCGCAGTTGTTTCCCAAAAACAAATCCTCAAATACTGTAGTAATTCGAATTTTCAATGATCGATGGTTAATATTTGCTTTGTAAAGTGGTTGAAAATATCGTGAATTATTGGAATACCGTTTGTGCAAGAATCTAATTCTACATATCATTGATTGACCAATATTATTGCATTAAATAACCGTAAAAGTTTTAGCTCAAATTTGTATATATAAATATTTAAAATGCAAATTTAACTATAAAATAAGATTGTTGCTGACAAAAGTATAAATATTAGATTAAAAGTATAATTGTTATTAGATTAAATTAAAATTAGAAAAAAGAAAAAAATGGTTAGTGGTTTTAGCTTATATTTAATCTTTATGTCCAGTAATTGTCCAGTTGATGGTCAATTCAAAATCTTACTCATGTAATATATATCTATAACTCGCACAAGCTGCATTAATAAGCAAAGTGCGACAAAACATTTTAAAACGCCTCGTCGTCGTCGGTATAGTGCTAAGCGATGACGGAGTGCTGGAAATAAATTATTAAAACCAATAAAATTAATTAAAAAATTGCTCCATGCGTATTGTCCAGTCGTTTTTGCCGAATATGGTTATTTTGCAGCAGTTCTTATTAAAAACGACTTATTGATGGGAGTACAATAAACACAATCCAGTCGTAGAATAAAAATATAGACGCATCATCAATTTATATTAATCGAGTTTAATCAATGGAATTGAAATTATATCGTGCAATTGAATTTCACGTCTGTGAGAATCTAATTAAAATAAATATCAAAAAATACAATTTGAATAGATTGCTAAGTCAATGCATGCCCGATCGAGTTTTATACTTAAAAAATCTCATTTGCACTATTTTTATTTCTGAATTCCTGATTCGAATTCATGTCGCAACATCGGTTGCTTTGCACGAGCCAATAACACGCTACTTTAACAAGCCAATATTTAGATTGTATGTCGGTAAATTGGCCAATTATTAGCTTGTGATTGTTTTTTTTTTTTTTTTATTTCTACCGGGGTATTGTATAGGAGCACTTGGATTCTATATAGAGCAATGCATACAGATTGCCTAAACCTTTTAAAATATTATTCTTATATACTTATATAGAAAAGTTGCACGGTACAAATACAAAAGCTCTCGTTACAGCTCGTTTGTAATCGTTAAATATATGAATCAGCTCGAAGCAATTTTTATTTCTACAGTTTCGAATAAGAAAATTGTTCTAAAAATATTTTATCAAAGAAATTATGAATAATACGTGGCAGTATATAAAGTATATTCCAGTTTATTAATCCACTATGCGAATTGTCAGCAAATTCAATTATTACAGAATTGCGTCGAATTTAATATAGAAATCGTAGCAGTTTCAACAAAAAAATAGCGGTAGTTAATGCCGTATCTATCTTTATTGATTTAAAATACTTCCCTTATTGCTATTATTAATAATTTCTCTCGGAAATTCGGATGATTCGGACTCCCTACTACCTAGAAACATAATATAAATAAAAGTTCCTTCGACTCGATTAAAATTTAGCAGTTACGACGTCTTAGCCTGCATTCGCGTCCCGCCGCGTATCCCGGGCGTAAAGCCATTTCAAGCGCGTGTTCAATGGCAAAACAAAACATTTTATCTGGAAAACGGTGCAGCAATGACAAGTGCCTGTATAGCGGAGCGTCTGTTTATTATTGATGTGGGGCGATTATTTTGTTATTATTTTGGCCCTACAACCAGAAATTTATAGGCGATTCGGTTTTGTTATACGGTGAAATTTGTAATATACGTTGGACGTTTGTTTGGCTTCTGTACATATAAGTAAAAAACGAATCGTCGCGTATATTAAGGCGGTTTGCGCGATAATTTATTATTATACACTGAAAAAAAATGTCTATAATCAACTAAATAATTTTTTGTTTTGTATCAATTAAATTATTTTCTTCAATTAAGAAAGTATTATATTCCCTTAAATGAAGGAAATATTTACTTGATACAAGAAGAATACGTACATTTAAATCCAACCTCGTCGTCTGAAATCTAGTGAACATTTTCATCGTTTAACCAAATGATTTAAACTTAATACAAAACAAGTAAATATTTATTTGATATCAGAAAAAAATTGTTTTTTTCCGGCGTATCAATTGAAAATTGCGCAATTTATCTTTTCCATCGGTAATAACGATTCGCGAATCTTGCGAAAACGTTTTCGAGGACAATACATATATGCTGCTTTTAATTCAACAGCCGAAAATGCCTTTCCGCGTATCGTCGCCTCTTTATCGTTCATCGTCTTCTCATACATATCCAGCATTTTTATTATATAATTTTCCGTTCCGTTTGCGTTTCAACGCCCGCCTGTCGTTCGCACTCCTATATGTACGATATGAATACTTGAGCACGCGCGTAATGTAGTTTTATCTTGCGATTCGACGGTCGTTTTTATCACTTTATTCGATCGATGAGTATATACTCTGTGTTATTACATATTAGTATTTCCGCCTACCAATTTCGTTAATAATGCGTAGATTACAAAGGAGTATATATATATATATATATATATATATATATATATATATATATATATACTTTCGTAACGTATTAGATGCCACATCGCCCTGGCGAATGAATAAACGATTTATTTACGAAATACGCATTTTAAAATGAAATTATCGAGGCGCAAAACAAATTTAATATCGAAATTAGCTCTAATAAATTAATATAATAATTTAAAACTATATTAATCTCTTGCGTCCTTATATTGAATATTTTTTTATTTAACTCGTTATCGTTCGTTAAGAAGGGAACGAGATGTGAAAAAAAAAGAAAGGAACGAAAATTGTTCCAATTGTACGAGTCGTAAATTAAAAAATACAATCTTATAAATCGAATAAAGTTCTTTCAATTTTATCTTTCATTTAATACATAAAATTTGGTCAGCACTTCATTATTGTATGTACACTTCAATTATTCTTAATATCTTACTGATCGCAATATATTAGTAAGTTTAGTATTAATCACGCTAATGTATGCCGATTTTGAATTCAAAATAACAAACTTTAAATTATATAGCTACATAAGTAAAATTCAGAATTTAGACAACCCTTTTCTTAATTGTTCAGATAAATAATGACGGGGTAAGAAAAATTTTTAACCACGCGAGTCTTTTATCAGCTTACAGGGGGATTCAGCTTACTCCAACAAATTTAAATCGAATGAATCTTCTTCCTCGCCTCGTCAGTTTCCGCATTAAACGGATTTGTGTACAATATAATAAAAATTACATGGCCTGCCAAGTGAATCGATTAAATAGGATTATAGGTCGATGATAGATAACTCCCACAGCTTTCTTTTCACCTTCCTCCGCGTATATATTTATACGATCTTCTGTGTATATACGAGGCATCTCTCTCTCTCTCTCTCTCTCTCTCTCTCTCTCTCTCTCTCTCTCTCTTCTATACTCTCGTTCGTTCGGTTTCGGTTTCTTCTTCTCCTTCTTCTTCTTTTTATTATTCCAGTCCACGTTACTTCTCAGTTCAGTCATGTACTAGTACATATTGAGTCCGATGCGCAACTTGAAAATTTTCATCGGCTCCGGAAAGGATGAGTTGGTCATTTCTCCTCTATATATATATATAAAGGGACATAATAGCACTCCGTCATTGTGACCGCACACATTTTTTCGATGCCTCCTTCCTCCTCCCTCCTCCTCCTCCTCATGCCGCCCCAGTATACAAAGACATTTTTCTCCCGTGGGCGCGCGGACGATTTTTGTTATAGATACGATAGATGACGAATGTTCGAGTTCACCGCGCATACATGCCGCGGTATTGACGAATGTTTCTTCCTCTTTTTTTTCTTTTTAACAGTGCATTACACCGAGAAGCAAAAAAAAAGTTCGTGTTATTATACGAGTACGGAACACACAATTTATATATATATATATATATATATATATATATATATATATATATATATATAATATAGTAAAAGCCGCCGATAATTATAATTCAATCTCATCTTCCGAAGTTTTCACCGTCCGCTCTTTTCTTTGCTCGTTAGACATATATGGAGAAAAAGCTGCAGAGGAAAAAATAGAGCACGCGCCTAAACACACTTGTGTACATATTTGAGGAAAAATTAATACGAAACACTGCTTATAATATTGTACTCGTGACGAGTCAGTGAACTCTTATAATGCAGCCTAAAAATTCTATCGATGTCAAGAGTACACAGTAGAAAAAGAGAGGGGGGGAGGGGAGACAGAGGCCAAGTCACCGGAGGTGGAAAGGGAACAAGTGCGCTTGACGGTAAGGTCGGAATTTCGGAGGACCTCCTCCTCCTCCTATTCAACCCCCTCCCCCGCAAGCTGCCGCCCTTCTCTTTTAGAACTGGCGTGGGCGCACGCTCGGGCGACGTGCGTGCGGACTGCACGTAACGCGATGCGATCAGGTCGCGAGGCGTGGGGGGGGGGGGCGTCGACGTCGTCGCAGTCGTCGTCGGCGGCGATGAAAAGAAAAAGACGCCTGCGGGTCGTGTTTCGCGACAAGGGGGCAGGGGCGCCGAATAAATAATAATCGCTCTGTTGTTGCTACATGCAGATGTGTGTATGCACATGCATACGTATTTGCATGTGTATATAATGCATTTTTGCCTTTCTTTCGCCCCCTTTTATTTAATACCCCTAGCGCGTTTTATTCATATATATATATATATATATATATATATATATATATATATATATATATATATATATAAACGCTTTGGGATGCCGGTTTTTTTCATTATCCCGCGTATACACTACGAAAGAGAGAGAGAGAAGAGAGAGAGAGAGAGAGAGAGAGAGAGAGAGAGAGAGATCGGGAGAGTCAAAAACATGCGTGAGCAAGGATATAAATGTATCTGTAAGGGTGGCGACGCAATACACACGTATTACATATACACTCGTGCTCCCTTTATATATAGGAAATTTCACTCGGAAATTTTTATAATCTTTCATTTCACATGGGCTTTATGTGTAATTTGTGGGCGAGATGCTGTATTTTATATATATATATATATATATATATATATATATATATATATATATATATATGTACGCCGCCCGGGCATCTCTCGTCCTCTGTGTTTTATACCGCGAGTTTTACGGTCGCGGTTCGAATCTTCTCCATTCCTCTCTCTCTCTCTCTCTCTCTCTCTCTGTCTCTCTCTCCCTCTCTTTACAAGCTTTCTCCTATCCCTCTTTATGCTCTCTTTCATCTCTCTCTCGCCCTCATCTTATACAGAGCGTACTTCTCTCCTCTCCCTCTCCCTTTTCTTCTTTCTTTCTCCCTCTCCTCTCGCTCTCTCTCTCTCTCTACGGCACACTCATCTCGCGACCGAAGAGGACGCGTTTTTCGCGCGTTTCCGCGAATTCATGAGTCGCGCGCATTTATACATTATTTGATGGGTTTAAAGAGAGAGTTTATGGGATCCTCGAGAGAAGGACGACGAGGGGGCGCACATATATATATATATATATATATATATATATATATATATATATATGTATAGGGGCTAGAAGCGCGCGTTCGAAGTTCGAGGCGGCGCGGGTGAGCGAGGGAGATTATTTTGATGGCCCCCTGGAATAGTCATAAATGCGGAGCGCGCATCGTCCTGGGTGGTCCCATCAGGTATATACCAAAGTGTTTAGTAATGAAATTGGGTAAGAGTATATATATAGATGTAAAGGGTAAAGTTTTTAGGATATATAGCACGTTGGGAGGTGGGGAGGGAGACAGGTAGATTTCAACCTGGCTGTTAGAATTTTCCCGTATTAAGGGCCTCTCCAATGAATTCTTAATGATAGACCTCTTTCTCTTTCTTTTTCAACCTTTTTCTTCTCGAGGAATTCGATTTCGACGAGGTATTTCAAAAAACCGTGCGCGAGTTACAGTTAAAAAGGTTTCTTTAGGATCCCTCTCGATTTCTATAAATATGTACGACTAATTGCTTATAATTATTTTTTTTTTTTTAAATAAAACATTGGCTCGATATTACAACTGTACTACAAGTATAAGGTCCTCGAACTGAAGTAATAAAAAACATTGCCGTGTTCAATGCGCAAATCGTTTACCACCGTAACAATTTTTATTGCAAAAGTAACCGCTTAGAGGATCATTTAAATAAATACAGGAACATATATATTGCGCCTGACTTTATCTATATCACGCAAAAAAGTCACCTCTCATTCGTTATGGGCGTCGCTGCAATATGTCGAACTTTGACGTTCCATCAATTACTCGAACTGCGAAAGCTAAAAAAAATATAAACAAACTGTTGTTTCGCCAAACGCTAGTGTTATGCGTGGGGGGGAGGTGAGGAAGGTGAAAAAAAAATATTTTTCGAACTCAATGAGTAACGAACTTGTCACGTGAGTGAGAGAGAGAGAGAGAGAGAGAGAGAGAGAGAGAGAGAGAGACAGAGAGGGAGAGAGAGGAAAGAAACGACGCCGCAGCAGCAGCAGAAAGTAGACATGCACACGCGCTTCTGAAAAAAATCTCATTACTCTCAGCCCGCGTCCTCAGCGCGTTACCGTTGACTAACGCGTTTTCGAAAAGTTTTCGAACACGCTGCTGCAGTGCGCGTCTCGCTCACAAGTGGATATATATATATATATATATATATATATATATATATATATATATATATATATAGTGCGGGAAAAAGCGGGCGACTTCGCGAGTAGGAGAGGGAAAGATATAGTTTAGTGAGGGTGGCGGGCGGGAGAAGAGAACACGGAACGCAAAAGTCCTCCCCCCCACACCATCCCACTCGCCGACAAACAAATGAATCAGTCGTGACGACGGGTTTCTCTCTCTCTCTCTCTCTCTCTCTCTCCCTCCCTCTCTTCCTCTCTATTTCTCTCTCTCCTCCACCCTCTCGAAGCAGCGCACGGCGTGGCTGATGCCAGCAAACATTGCGCGCGAATTCTCGTGTGCTGCTCCTGATGCGATGACGTTGATTTGTGCTCGCTCTCTCTCTCTCCGTCTCTCTCTCTCTCTCTATCTCACCGCATCTGAAACTGCTGAAACGTTCAGCGTGCAAACCCACCACCGTATGTGTGTATATATATATGCGCTTGTGTAACTGTGTGTGTGCGCGCGCAGGGGAGGAAAATATATAAGGGAGAAGAGAGCCCGGCGCGGCACAGTTCACACGCGTGACTATTAAACGTGAATTTTCGTTATATATATATATATATATATATATATATATATATATATATATATATATGTAGAGAAAGAAAGAGAGGGGGCAAGGGTTCGCGCAAAGTTTTAATCCGTCGTCACGTTTAAAGTTATTCGTGACCTCGCGGGTGTCCCTTGTTCTTTTTTGTTTTTTTTTTTACTTTTCGACTATTATAATTCATGACGCCGGTGGACGCGAAAGTTTCTCTCCCCTTCCATCTATGTCTCTCTCTCTCTCTCTCTCTCTCTTACACACTCTCTGCCGATCCGTAAAGACAGAAAGCTCCAGTGAGTGTATTTCATACACTGGGTGAAACTTTTGGGAGGGGGAGAGGGATAGCATAATAGCGGGCTTTGTAATTTTAATAAAGCGCCGCCGTTATGTACTAAACGAACATGAAAGTACCATAATACGATGGAGCACGCCTTCCGACTCGGCTGTACCACCAATTTTTTCTTTAAAAATCGTTTGTCTCGAACGATCCGTTTGTCAACCTCCGCGCACAAGTGTCGCGCACGATTTTGCCCGTTTGCGTTTCATTCGTAATCGCAACTTTTACAAATGTACAATCGCGTATGTTCGCAGTAATTATAAAGGATACCGTATTGGTAAAATATGGCTTATAGTTATGTATAGAATTAGCGTTTGGTGTTATCATTTGTTGCAAATTGATCGAAACGATTGAAGAAAATTTTCTACGTGTACGAACAGAATTAATATTGCGAATGCATATGTCGATTTCTCAAACTTAATGTATTCATGATTTCTCCGTAAGACGGTTGTGTTTGATAATGTAGCCCCGTCATACATTACGTGCAATGATTCATAAGGAATTTATTAAATTTGAAAATTCCCTCAGTACTCTAGAAGAATCTTTCACACTACCATTGCATCTTCGATCTATCAGCCATACAGTCGCTTAAAAAATTAAAATAATACCTCATACTTGAACTCTCGGTCGGATAGCTTTCTCCCTCCTCTTCTTTTTCCTTTCCTCTCTGCAGTTTTTATATTTTTTATCCTTATCTCGCGAGAGCGCTCCACCCTCCAACTCCCCCACGCCATTCTCGCGGTGTCGAGAAAAATTAGCCGACACATAACAATTCTTAAGCGCTAATCTTGACAGTTGAAATATTCTTTTACAAATTAGCATAAAACTTTAAGCGCAGATATAGAGGAGGGCGCCTGCGGAGGGTAGAAGGGAGGGGACGGGTGTGAGGGAAAAAAGGCAAATTGGAGCGAAGTCATTAAAAAGTGAATAAATTTAGCTCGGAAAATTACTACACACACACACACACACACACACACACTGTGTTGGGGATGTTATTTTTTAAAATTATACCACAGTAGAGCTTTCTCGTATATTCAATGTGCTTTATTCTCTCTTCTGTTTTTCTCAACGAGGCGACGCACTTTTGAACGGGTTGCCAGAGAGCGAGAAGAGAGAGAGAGAGAGAGAGAGAGAGAGAGAGAGAGAACGATACGCAGAGAGACCGAAGTTTCTTTCATCTTTAGGATTCCATTAGATACCCTTTTAGACTCAAGACAGTTTTACAGCGCATCGCGCGACGGCCTGTTCCCTGCAAAAATGATGTTGTGACTGTTCTTCTCCCCTTAACGGATGGACTGAATTTTTCTTTGCCCCGGCAGCGGCGAGCGCGCGTTAATCAATCCGAACTCGTCGGGACGCGGGGGGGGGGGATTTTCGTACATCGTTTCGGGCTGAAAAATGCAAGGGCAACGGCAACGACAATGACGACGACAAAAAAAAGTCTTAGCACTTTTATCCAGAATATAAGTATAAACTTCTTATATTATGTACATTTGTACATATTTAGATTAAAGCAACAACAAACTTCGATTTATTGGAGAGAGAGAAAGAGAGATAAAAACTTCATTTTTTCTTTTATGCATACAAAGAAATTCGGCATTTTTTACTGTCGCCAAATATTGTAATATGTACATTAAAATTTTTTTAGAAATCGCAGTGTCTATATAAATTTGGTATGAATACTTTTTATTAATGTAAACCAATATATATATATATACTATTATAAGACAGACTTAACTCACACACACTTTCTTTCTCTCTACAGTTTGTATTATATGAACGAAATAGATTCTCTTATATATAATTTGTACATGCTACATCCGTTTGGTTAATATTTCAAATATTCAGGTTATAACTGAATATAAACGAATAGACCATAAATAAATCACTCATGAATGTCATTATATCGGTTGAATTAAGTTAAAAAAACGTTAACATTATGGTTTATGGATTCTTATATACGTACATATAGATGTATACTTATAATTTATGCCAGACTAAGCATTATTTGCATTTTAAAAAATTTATTTTAACGTGATCACATATATAGTAGAATAATAATATAAATAGTATATTATTGTAATTTAATAGTTATAGACATAAAGTTTCGATTCGATTCGAGTGCGCTTTTTAAGCTCATACCTAGGTCGAGGCATGAAATTTATTAGAACCGCACTTTACTTAATTTTAATGCATTTTACTTTGGTCGATATACTACTTAATATATGGCTATGAATGCACCGAATGGGATGGTTAAGAAAAGTTGCAGGGAGAGCCCATTTCAATGTTAGTATACTGCGTGGAAATTTTCATGTGTTTTTTTATCGTGGCACAATTTTGAGTATTTATATATATTTTCAGAATAAATCTTATTATTATGTAACATTCAATAAGGCTGCATTACCACTATGAATCCTTAAGCTATTTTAATTTTAATCATTCAACAAGAAAAACAGCGTTAATATACATTAAGAAGAAAAGACAAGCTCTGTGCCTGTTCGCGTGGGCGGGGAGGGAGGCGGCCAGGAAAGCCCACAAATGGAGTACATCGCGAATGACGCGCGCGGACAAAAGACCCATTAATAATACTCCCTCCATACATAATATTTTCGAAAATGCTCCCAAATTAATCCTCGTGAAAATAGGGAGGAGGGCCAAAAATTTTCATATCTGAAATTCAAATTTCCGACGCAGCCCGGCGCGCACGTCGTCGCCGACGTCGTCTACCTCCGGTTCTGTGTCAACCTTCCTCTCTCTCTCTCTCTCTCTCTACCCTTAGTACCTACTTTTTACCCTCCCCCTTGCACGCCATCTCTCTCGTCGGGGGATCACGTGCTCTCCGACCTCTCGTGATCCTTGTCTCACCCCTCTTCTCTCTCTCTCTCTCTCTCTCTCTCTCATTCTCTCCCTCTCTCTCGACGTAATCGAGATTCAAGACCGCGCCTCGTCGTCCCTCATCCGCAAACTCTCTCGCGTACATATATATATACATATATATACATAGCCCCTCCGTCACTGTGAATCCGTGTGTCCTGAAGAGTAATGTGTGCGTGTGTGTGCGTGTGTATTTCTGTTTCCGCGAGGGTATGAGTATAACAGAGAGAGAGCGAGAGAGAGAGAGAGAGAGAGAGAGAGAGAGAGAGAGAGAGAGAGAGAGACTGTATATACAGAGGACGTATACGTCGTCTACCTCCGGCGCTCAATCACGCTGATTTGCATGTTCTGATTGTTGAAGGTAGAGCAGCGGCAGCGGCAGCGGCAGCAGAGGCAGAGGCATCACCCGCCGCACCACCACCGCAGCGTATCAGTGGTCGAGAGACCGGCAGAGGCAGAGTGAGAGAGAGAGAGATATATAGCGATAAGAAGAGGACGGACGACCTACTCGCTCAGCCGACCAGGCGAAATTGGCTATCGCCGGCTCTCCCGCGCTTCTCCGCCGCGCGCTTATATTAGAATAGCGTCGGTGGGCGCCTCCGCACCTCGCCGAACTGGCCGGACGCGCGGATAAGCGGCGCCTGAGCAACGGGTAGAGATTCACATATACGTGTGTGCATATATATATATATATATATATATATATATATATATATATATATATCTATATTTATTTATTTATAGGAAGGTGCGCGAATTCGTCGTAAATCGCAGTGAACAGTGAATATATCTCACAGATAGATATATAATTATAATAATTATTATTTTTCCGCGTTCTATTGTCGGGTGTCGCGCATCGGCGTCGGTTGAGTGTGTGTGCGTGCTTGTGCGGCTGCTGGAAGATACACGTTAATAGAAGAGGAGGCGAGGAGGAGCGCGCGACGCCGCCGCTCCGCACGCGTCGTCGTCGCTGGACACGACGCCCAACGAATTTCGGTGAGTTCTAAATGTATAGATATATCGAAGGTATTGTTGATTTTACACACACACACACACACACACACACACACACACACACACACACACACACACACACACACACACACA